>VMDR010006122.1:0-47246 GCA_007922815.1 Macrotus californicus
CTGACCAATTATGACAAGTACTTTTAATCTTCATAAAGACTTTCAGATAATTACAAGATTTCAAATGTTGAAAACACTGTTCAAGCAAAAATTTTATACTGATTATAGACAACTTTGCCTTTTAATATATCCTTTAAGGAATATTCTTTAAAGAAAAATGAGTAACAAATGAGGAAGAACTAGTCTTTTCAACTACTTTTTGCCCTTCTTTCCATATCTGTTATTAGAGATGATTACATCAGGTCTCTATGAAATTCACAGGTTTTACATTGAAAACCATCATGATGATAATTACTTATTCTATTAGGTACACAAAGTATTAAGCCTATGAATGGTTTCAATTTTAAAGGATATGCTAAAAAAGAACAATATGCACCTTGGCTGGTGTAGCTCAGTGGACTGAGTGCCGACCTGCAAACCAAAGGGTAACTGGTTCAATGCCCAGTCCAGGGCACATGCCTGGGTTGCAGGCCAGGTCCCCAGTGAGGGGTGCACGAGAGGCAACCACATATTGATGTTTCTAACCCTCTCTTTCTCCCTTCTTCTCTCTAAAAATAAATAAATAAAATCTTTTTTTTAAAAAGAGCAATATGCAACGTTCATCAGATGCTTAAAAAAACACAGGAGAGTTCCATTTTGATCAGGACCTCCATAAGGTTAGGGACAGCAGATGACAGACCTTAAGACATAAGGTTTAAAATATCAATACCAGTATTCAATACATTTTTTACAAAGCATTCAATATCATCAATATCAGTTGTTAATGTAGTTAAGGAGAGCAGGGGGCCAGAAGGAGCAGAATACAGAACTGCCAAAGCAGGGAGAAGCCGCATATTCTGAGAGGCAGAATTTCCCAATGCAACTCGGGCTGTCCTCTGTGTGATGAGGCTATCACTTATTCACAGTAGTCCCAAGTCCCGGTTGTCTCAGGACAGGCCTGCCACAGACTCACAGGACCACAAATTGAGTGTCAAGAAAAAGTTTTTAAAGGTGTATTTTCCTTGTGTGATACAGACATCTGCATGTATGCAGGGTTTCAAGTCCTGAAATAAGACTCAAATAAAAGACTTTATCTTTCTAAGATGTGGTACGCTACCATTATATTTATGCAATTACTATTTTTTAAACTCTGAGCCCATTTCCCTATAAAAACTATGACACACAGAATAAAGTCCAAAGAAAAACTGCTTTAAAGCTCCTGACATTCTGCTCCTAATCTACTATTTTCTTTCAAGGAGCCTACACTTTGGCCCTATGGGAGCAGGGACTGCTGTTTCTCAAATATGCCTATTGACTTTGATCACATTTTTCTGTATCAGGAATATCCATCCAACAGCAGAGAGTACCAATCTCAAACTCACCTCTCCTTTTAAAGGCTCAGTTCAAATGCCACCTCCTCCGTAATTTCTTGCCCCTCTCAGGAGTCTCCCCTCGTAAACTCCATTAGCCTCTCTAATGATGATAACGGTAATGAAGAACATTAAAGAGAAATAGCATCAAAATATGTTTAAAATTCTTATACGAATATGAACATGTAAGAAATTAAGGCAACGTACTCGATTGATGGAAAAAAGATAAAATGATATGTAGAAAAACTATATAGATCTTACTTATTAAAAAATCTATTTAGATATCCCATTTACATGAATAAAGTATATATGCATTTTTTACCAGGCCTATCTTTTGGCAGAGATGATTGTCATTCCATCAACCTAACTTTAAAAATTAAAAGGGATGTAAAAGCAAACAAAGCTAATATATTTTAAATATGGTACTATAAAAACTAGCCCCCTAAGAGGATGATTACAGATAACTGCTCTCTCACACTTTGAAGCTCTGGCTGTCAGTTCATGGACCCCTGGTACCTGTGGCCCTATCAGTCATTTAAGTCCCACTCATATTCACTTCTACGATTTAGGTCTCAGAACTCCTAAGCGTAGGTAGGATGAGACAGGTATCCAACAGTTCTCAAATCTAATTGGGCATCAAAAGCAGCTGCATAACTCAAGAAATATACAGATTCTCAGATTCAAGCCCCAGGCTTCCTGAAGTACAACAGCTGATGGCAGGGCCCAGGAATCTATTTTGTGTAAAAAGAAAAAAAAAGTTTGGAAAATGAGAAGATGGGGCAAGGTTATGAAGGGAGCAAAGGGTCTACAGGTCTACAAGAAGTACTGAGAATCCCTCACCTCTCTTGGAGTTACTTGTTTCTCCTGTTGCAGCTACTGAGAGAAAAGAAGAACAGCAAGAGTTGCAGAGTATTACAGGAGTCTCGTCTTTAAAACCCATCTGCCCTTGTCTACCTTAAGATCTGCTGCCCAACAACAAATGTGAAGCAAAGATAGCCAAACAGGGATGGAAGTTCCCCTTGCAGGGTGGTAACCATGGCTTAGAGGAGTGGAGACAATATGAGTTTCAAGAGGATGACGGAAGCTCTTTGAGGTTTTCCATCTGCCTTAATTTATGCCCTTCTTTGTCTGAAGACTGGGGCAGTTAAAAAAAAATTAGTCATAGGGAACAAGATCAAAAGCAATCATTTTAAGACTTCAACCGATAATGAGAAAACTGTGGGGTAGGGGAAGTTTCCTGTGGTATTAAAAAAATACCTTTTTAAACCTCCCAAGATGTTTATTCAAAAGACTTTGAGGTCACCTAATTCATCTCTTAGCAGACAGGACTACAGCTAACACTATCCAGGAAAAGACACTGAAAACTACACTTCAGGGGCCAAATTTCCACATAATTTAATTGCTCTGTCAAAAACATTACTTAAATACCAGGAAGCTCACAAGATTGGAAACTAAGAAATAAGCATTAAAGCCTGATTCCTTTTATGACAAAAGTCTACAGTGGCCAAAAAGTGTTCAACTCCTAGCAGAGTAGGAGTATGTATTAATTTATACAATTGCAGAATCTTGTTTGCATGTGTTTTACCTTCTAATTTTATTCAAAAGATTCTCTTTTCTTTTCCAAGTATACTTTAAAGTCTGGAGACAAAGTGTTCATTCTGCTCCTCCTTCTCTGGCCTCCATGTGCCCAGGCACCCATGAGAAAACTAAAGGAGCTCTGAGACTCACAGTGGTCTTACTTGTTGGCCTGTAAAGGACTGAAGCTGCCAGCTGCACGTGGATTAGAACAGTCCTGTTTACAATGGCTCCCTGCTCGATAACAGGAATAGGACTGACCATATGTCACATGGTTTAGCAACCCTAGGCCATTTTTTATTTGTTTTATTTTTCTAAAAAATAACATAGTTGTAAACAGCCTAAAAGAAAGTCTGAACTCAAAAACCTTTGTTTTTTTGGTAACGTGAAAACTGTGTCCCAGTGAATAGTCACTCAATCTTAAATTACTGCCTCAACTGGAGGTTTTTACGTAGCCCTATTGTTGGTTTCAGGACAGTCTTCAAGGACTAGGAAGAGCTGCCTCAAGAAAAATACCAAAGACATGCCTCCTCAATTAAGTTTAAAGTCTTTGTTTTTCCTAAATCAGAGTGTAAACCTGGTTAAGTGACCTCATTTGTAAAAAGGGCATTATTCCTAGTGCAATACACAATTATCCTCTTAATTTTATCATGATATCACAGAGTTTCCCATGATATCCCAGATATCTCATTTCCATATCCCCAGGGCCTATCTCACAGTATGTTCAAACCATTATTAATGAATAATGCCCAATTAAAGTATGTGCAAAACTAGTTAATTTTTCTCATTCATTTAGATATAAGGCTTAAATATGTACGTAAAAATAAGACATTTATGTCCAACAGTACAAATTCTAAATCTGCCCATGGGTACAAAGTAAGTTATTGTGAGAAAAATACCTTTGAATTTCCTAACTTGGGTACAATTGGATAAACTTTAAGGTGCAAAAAGCTTATGCATTTAATAAAATTAAATACCATTAGAGTTCCAATTTCCAGGTGTACTCCTGGAGCACTATATTCTAGAAACCAGACAAGTATCTTGTCCTCTGCACAAACTTAACACTAAAAATACCTTCATTTAGGGAGCTTGTGGACAGAGTATTTCCTATATTTAAAAAAAAATGGAATCACTAGACATTTCACCTATATACTGCTCCTGGAATCCACGACACAAAAGTTTAAGAGTATGAGGTCTGTCTGGAAAAAGTCCAGTCATTGTTAATAAACGAGTACAGTTTGTGCAACAACAAAGTAACCTGGCAGCCAAGGTGAGTGGACTGGAATGCACATGCATGAACAATGACAACTTCACTGTATCACTGTATTCACTTCAGTGGGGGCAGAAGAAGCCACTGAGTGAGCAAGTATACTGTGTGGATGTCACATTCAAATGACTGGGCAACTAGAGCAATGAAACCACTAAATATTGCCTTAAGATTCCGAAGGCTTTTAGGGACGTGCAATGAGTGCAGTACAAATGAAAGTGTGGCACAAATGCTTCAAAGATGGTCAAGAATCTGTTCAAAGTGATCCACATTTTGGAAGGCCTGCAACAGCAGAACACCTGAGAATGTTGAACATGTGCAGGCTGCAATCAACAAAGATTGGTGACTGACAGTGCAAGAACTAGAAGCTAATCTGGGGATTCCAAAAACTACTGTGTCTGAGATTTTGATGCAGGATCTTGGCATGAAACGTGTCATGGCAAAACTCATTCCACAGCTTCTGCTACCAGAGCAGAAGGAACATCGTGCTGCAGTTGACAACGACTTGATTCAAACCACTACCCAGGACAGAGACTCAAAGTGATTCTGCAGTCCAGTGTAAGAAACAGATATAAAATAACTCACAAAAGTAAAAATAGATATAAAGTAATGCCCTGGAGCTAAAAATATAAGCTGCTCATCCATAACATAAGGCCTTACTTATGAGCACTCATGTGAAAGACAACAGCAAGGATGACAGTTACTTGGTCAACACAGTACATGGCTGACTATAAAAGAAACCAATGAACACATCAACTTGCACTATACCATACTAATGAAATTAGGAGTTTTTTAATCTTCTTAGAACTCCTGTGCTGGTCGAATCCTACCTGAAGAAGTACTATATGCTTTGCTGAGGACCACATTATGAAGAGCATCAATGGAAAACAAACATTCTAGGAAAGCTAGATGAATATGAAGGGTCTGAAACTACATCAAAAAAGGATAGTAGACAAGGCTTTGGCACCATAACTGGGGGGCAGGGGGACGGACATACAACATAACTGTTGTTCAATATCTGAAGATCTGTCATGTGAAAGATGGAAAAGATAAAATTAGAACTATTGAAGTGCTAGGAATCAACACAAGAAAAGCTACCTAACATTAAGTTAGTCAAAACTGCCTTGAAAACCAAGAGTTTCCCATCTCTAGAAAGGAAGCCAAGCCAAGGCTGAATGAAACAGCCAAACAAAGACGGAATGATGACCTGCCAAGGATGCTGCAAGGATGCCTATCTATGCTCTTGAAAAGGTTGCACCACAAAGCTACGATACTTTCCAACACTGACCCAGAGATCATCTACAGCCCCTGACTACACAGGTGATAAAAACTAAAGCCAGCCCAAGGAAATGCCTTGCTCAGGTATCGCAATCATAGCAGAGCCAGGACCAGAGACCAGCTTCTGGACTGCCAAATCCATGTTCCACCTTCTCACTCCCAAGTATCAGGCCACACTGATCCTCACCCACAAAGAAAAAAGTATTCTCTTCCTAAGAGTTCATTCGGAATTAGGGAGTAGGGGGTGGACCAATCACCTTGTTCTGGACATGTGATTTTATTTGTTTTTCACTTCTTTTTGTAATGTTCAAAGTTACTCAAATAGCCCAAGAAACACCAATACTTAAATGGATACCATACATGCTTCCCACTAAGAATTCAGCTCTGGGGTCTTTGCAACCAGAGGATTCAGGTCCTTCAGACCTAAGGAATGCCTCATTGCTCAAACCTTTCACCAATTCAGTTAAGTGTTGACAGATTCTGGAAAAGGCAAAAGAGGATCTTATTTTTCACTTGAGTCAAAAAGACAGATGGAATCTACACTGGCAAAGAAAGAGTAGATTTCAGTGTTTATGAGAAACTGGAATGCCAGTGTCAGTAATTTTCTCAATCCAGTCACATATAAGAATTTAAGTCACGGTCAGACAAACTCAATGTTCCAAACCCAAATATATTTTCAAGTAATAGATGTTGGTTCTTTTTAGAAAGCCATACAACTTGCTCTCTGTCAGCCTCCTCAACTGCCGTTCAGTCATACAACCCAAGGCCATCCGTCCTTCCTTTTCTCACTAACAAGCAAAGCACCCTAATCCAATCAACAAGTTCAGTTTGCTCTCTAATTCAGACAAAATCATTCTCAAAATTTAAATTATACAATGCCTTGACTTAATCATAAAGACCACTATCTTAACGAACCTCTGCTGGGGCTGACCAGGTGCCAGATGCTGTGCTAAGTACTTTATAGTAGGTTGATAAAGTAAATATTATTATCCCCAAAGAAAGAAAACAGGCTCTAAGAGATTAAGTTACTTGCCCAAGTTAAGAGCTATTACCAGGCTTCAAACTCAAAACTCCATGTCCACACAATCTTAACCACTATACAATGCTGCCTGGCTCCTTGACCAAGGAGAGTGATGCTTTGGGATCCAAGGCAAGGGAGAGAGGCCCAAATTCTTTCGAAATTTTCACAAGTACCAAATGGCGTAAGTGTCATTCTTTGAAATACTTTTGATATACTATTTTGTAACCAGAGGCTTAAATGGCAGCAGGAGAGACTATGAGTAGACATGAAAATGAACTTCCTTTGTTTTGAAGGTAAACTGAAAAGCCTCTAAGAGTTACTGTATTAATGATGGTTATATTTTTATTGTTTTCTCTGCCAGGCACTGGGATCAAACTCCTTCTTTTTTCCTTCTCAATGTGGATCAAGTAGATATGGACCATACAGACCATTCTCTACACCTGGAGTTGGCTAAACAGACAGCAAGAACTCTGTGTGCCTCAGAAGTCACCTCACAAAAGCCTGGCTGTCACAAGATGGGCTCCTTGTACATTAGTCCTTGGATGGACCACTGTGAAGCTCAGGATTCACAACATGTACAAATCAACAAAACAAACTTCCACTGTTTCCCTAAAGTGTGGATTTAGTCACAACTGCCACTCCCCAGAGAACTTAACTGATTCCCTAATATAACAGTCAAGGTAAATTTGATTAAGATCAAATTTGTTAGTGGTAAATCCAATGTATTTACATTAAGAAAATCCATTTTGATTATTGTTCAATAAAAACACATTTTTGTGGAATATCTTAAGATACATATTACAGGCAATTAGGATAACCCTTGATTTTGAGGAAGAATACACTCAGAACTAATTTAATTTTTATAGACTGAGTCTAAATCAATGTCCAAAACTAAATATGTGCTTATTTTGTATCACAATCTCAGAAAGATTTTTGACAATAAGGCAACAAAATCAGGACCTGGGTTTTAATTCCAGGTCTCTTCAAACTACTTACTATTAGGATACTCATGAATAAGTCATTAACTTTTCTGAGAAGCAGTTCCCTAAATTATAAACAATTAATTTTTTAAACTATAAAGGGTGAATAAATTTATGCATATTATATGTATAATGTTCCTAACAAATTAACTATCTCCAGCTCAAAAATTTAGTAAGGAATTTTTGGATCTCATTTAAACCCTCCTCCTTAAAAAATAAAAAAAATTTTCTGAATATTTTTATTGAGCAGCAAATAAAAATTTTAAGCAAAAAGTTACATTTAAAAATGTCTCATTAGGCCCTCTGAGAGTCATCCCACAAAGCTAAAGGTCAAAAGTTCAATTCCAATCAGGGCACAGCCTGGGTTGCAGGGCCAGGTCCCAGGTTGGGGGCCTGCAAATGGCAACAATCAATGTTTTTGTCATGCATTGGATGTTTCTCCCTCCCTTCCCCTAATTGGTTTACTTATAAATGTAGATTTTTCCTTTAAACTAAACCAAGGAACTTGATTGAAATTAAAATATGCTATGCTGCAAAAAAAAAAAAAAAAAAGCTAACAGCTAACAATGCCATAGTGCCATCTTATATCAGTACAGTATTTTGTAAGCAAAATAAAATGCTTCATTCAAATCTGAATGAAAACATTCGATTCTCACAATTCTCACAATTAAACTGTACGGTTACGAGGGTTAAGCATTTTTGTGATAATTTTGCAAAAGAAGATGAAAGTGACAGACACAAATAAGACATCTGAGATGGAAGCCACAGTGGAAGCCCAGTCCTCCGGTCCACCGTGCCCAAGATCCTGTCCACCTCCATATACCAGACTGTATTTTCTCATCTCACTGTATGCAGTAGATTTGTATATAAGCACAAACATTCCAGATATTTTTGTTTCCAAGCAACACTGATTTAGAATGCCTTAAACCAACACCTACCCCTCAAAAAAACATGTAAAACTTAGTAAGACATCCCAGTAGACAACCCACTGCTCCCCAATGAGTAAAGTCATTTTCTTTATTCCATCTAAATAATTTATAGAGAAATAAATTCTCAGAGAACACTTTAATATCAGATTACTAACACAGTCCATGACTTGTTGTGTCTTACCTATAAAACTACTTAGAGATTTCTGGCCAAGATGGAGGCGTAGGTAGACACACTGTGCCTCCTCACACAACCAAAAGAAGGACAACAACAAATTTAAAAACAAAAAACAACCAGAACTGACAGAAAATCGAACTGAATGGAAGTCCAACAACCAAGGAGTTAAAGAAGAAACATTCATCCAGACTGGTAGGAGGGGCAGAGACAGGCAGCCGGGCAGAGAGGACTCGCGGCAAGGTGGTGGCTGGCGGACCAGGCGAGGAGGTGGATTGCAGACTGGGTGGTCCCACATTTGTGTGCAGATAAACCAGGAGGAACAACTGGTGAGTGAGATAGACCACGGGACCCAGGGTTCCAGCACGGGGAAGTAAAGCCCCAAACCTCTGACTGAAAACACCTGTGGGGGTTGAGGGGGCAGCGGGAGACACTCCCAGCCTCACAGGCAAGTTCGCTGGAGAGACACAGGGTCTTAGAACGCACACAAGCCCACCCACCCAGGAATCAGCACCAGAAGGGCCCAATTTGATTGTGGGTAGCGGGGGAAGTGACTGAAAACTGGCAGAGAGCTAAGTAAGCGGCACTGTTCCCTCTCGGACCCCTCCCCCACGTACAGCATCACAACACAGTGATGTGGGTTGCCCCGCCCTGGTGAATACCTAAGGCTCCACCCCTTACTATGTACAGGTGCACCGAGACAAAAAAAAAAAATGGCCCAAATGAAAGAACAGATCAAAGCTCCAGAAAAAATACAACCAAGCGACGAAGAGATAGCCAACCAATCAGATGCACAGTTCAAAACACTGGTAATCAGGATGCTCACAGAATTGGTTGGATATTTTCGCAAATTAGATGAACAAATGAAGGCTATGCTAAGTGAAATAAAGGAAAATGTACAGGGAACCAACAATGATGGGAAAGAAACCGGGATGCAAATCAATGGTGTGGACCAGAAGGAAGAAAGAAACATTCAACCAGAACACAATGGAGAAACAAGAATTCAAAAAAATGAGGAGAGGCTTAGGAACCTCCAGGACATCTTTAAATGTTCCAACATCCGAATCATAGGGGTACCAGAAGGAGAAGAGGAAGAGCAAGAAATTTAAAACTTACTTGAACAAATAATGAAGGAGAACTTCCCTAATCTGGCAAAAGAAATAGACTTCCAAGGAGTTCAGGAAGGTCAGAGAGTCCCAAAGAAGTTGGACCCAAGGAGGAACACACCAAGGCATATCATAATTACATTACGCAAGATTAAAGATAAGGAGAAAATCTTAAAAGCAGCAAGACAAAAGCAGAGCATAGTTACCTACAAAGGAGTTCCCATTAGACTGTCAGCTGATTTCTCAAAAGAAACCTTACAGGCAAGAAGGGGCTGGAAAGTAGTATTCAAAGTCATGAAAGGCAAGGACCTACATCCAAGAATACTCTATCCAACAAAGCTATCATTTAGAATGGAAGGGCAGATAAAGTGCTTCCCAGATAAGGTCAAGTTCAAGAAGTTCATCATCACCAAGCCATTATTATATGAAATGTTAAAGGAGCTTTTCTAAGAAAAAGATAAAAAATATGAACAGTAAAATGACAAAAAACTCACAGCTATCAACAACTGAACCTAAAACAAAAACAAAAGCAAACTAAGCAAACAACTAGAACAGGAACAGAATCATAGAAATGGAGATCACATGGAGAGTTATCAGCAGGGAGTGGGTAGGGAGACAGGTGGAAAAGGTACAGGGAATAAGAAGCATAAATGGTAAGTAGAAGATAGACAGCGGTAGGTTAAGAATAGTATAGGAAACGTAGAAGCCAAAGAACTTATATGTATGACCCATGGACATAAACTAAAGAGAGGGAATACAGGTGGGAGGGGGTGCGCAGGACGGAGGGGAATAAAGGGGGGAAAATGGGGCAACTGTAATAGTATAATCAATAAAATATATTTTAAAAAAACTACTCATAAAACTTCGCTTAAAAGGTCAAGTGAATAAAATGTTTTAAAAGTCATGTATCAGAAATTCTAAATCTTAAGCTCTCCAAATACATTTTAAAAATCCAGAATTTTTTAACCAAGTGTTTTTCAGTTTTTGAAATCCATTTTGTTTTAAAGTCAGGCTTAAAAAAAAAATCAAGTACTTACTGAATTATCACCACGTGTCTAGCTCTGTGCTCATTTAATCAATTAAACAATTGATTTTTATCTTAACTGATATTGCTTAACTCAGTACTCAAAGATGACACCCTGATAGATCTGTATCTGTGGGCAGGTATGAATGGGGAAAAAAAGAACCAATACACAGCACATGGGTTTTTTTTGCCCTCTACAATAACTGTTCTTAACAAATTTTGCATAGCCTGCCATCTGTCCTGTGTTGCGCTGCCAGGCAAGACTGTAAGAACACAACCTGTGTCATCCCCTACACAACTGTATCCCTTCACCAGGTTGGAATGCCTGCACAGAAGTTTTCTCAGCAATGAGTAGTTATTCCACCTGTCTGAAGTGGGTTCTGTTTATAAAGAGTCTTTCTGTTCATCTGATAGCCATAAGAGTCTTGATGAAGAGATGAGTCACATTATAAATGTACTCCCTCTGGTACTAATGTTTAGCACATTCCTAACTCATAAATGGGATTTTATCACTCCATGAAATGAGCACTATCGGCTTTCATTTGCTCCTCATGCCCATGAATCAGAGCACAAGGTTAATTAAGGCCTTATGATGATACCCCACTATCACTAGAAGATCAAGTCCAGCTCTGCATCATGGCACACAGGTCCACTAAGGTCTGGCCTGCCTCTACTACCTCCTCTCCTACCTCTACCCTCCTTCCAACACTTAGTGCCAAGCCATGGAAACTGTGAAGAATCTGAAACCCAAAAGGGAAGTAACTGTTTCCTACCTTCACACTTTTGCAGGCACTCTATGCTGCCTAGAATGTATTTCCACACTCCCTCCTCTCATCAACCACCTCTCCCCCTCCTAACAGTGTTTACCAGGCCAACTCCTATCATTTCCCACCACTTGTTCCAAGTTTCCCCTTCTCTGGAAGCCTTCACAGATTCCCAAAGACAAACTGATAACTCTCCTCCATGCACACCACTCAGGGGATCTTAGTGTGCTGTCAGTCAAGTTACATGCCTTGAGGTCCTCTGACTTTTTCACCAAGTGGGCCCCAAGATGGGGAAGGGGTCTGACACAGCTTTCCAAACCCAGATTCAGCCAGTGTTCATGCAAATCAATAATGGAGGGAGGGCCAGCAGTGTTCAGCAGACCAGGGCTCAGTTGTCATCCCAGGGAACTCATCCCAGGGGACCTTTCCCATGCCAGGCCTGCCAGACACAAGCAGTCAGGCCCTGGCTGATTCCGGTGAATGGCTGTGGGGAAAACACTGAGTGAGCTGGCGGTCCATGGAATGTGCCCAGAGACGAGGACATACTTTCCCAAGAAAGAACACTACAAATGGGCTAAACCAGGAAGAGAAGGGGTGGAGAGGCAGACACTCCATGGGCAATTCCACTAACCTGATAGAGGGAACTTTTTTAATCATAAAAACCTGCCTCTTAATTTATATGGCCTTGTTTCCTACATTCAGTAGTAAACTGCTGCTTTGCAGTAAAAATAATTTTATCCAGCAGAAAATGGACATCATAAAAGACCCAAGACTCAAAGAAAAAGTCCTTACCTATGCTAAATTCAACCAGCCAACAACTTCTCTATCCTACTCTTATAACTAGAATGCTCTACAAATTTTGACTCAGGGACTGCTTGCTTTTCCTGTATGTATCCTACAAGGATGGTTATCTTCTTTCAAAGCTCCTTACAGATTAAAAGCAGCATGTCTGAGAAAAAGAGTTTTATAAGAAAGAGGACAAAAAACTATTAAACAGACTCAAGAACCCCAAAGTCCAGCAATCTGGACCATTTTGGCCCTATATACCTGGATGTTCAATCTGAAAGAGCATAGTTCAGATTCTTAAAGCAATATATCTCATCAACTTTCTGGGAATGCTGACCACACAAAATTATACATTTCGTAACACACTGTCATAGCCAAAATGTAATCACGCCACAGCTGCAGGTTTAATGCCCGGTGAAGGCATACACAAAAATCAACCAATGAATGCAGGAATAAATAAAACAACAAATCAACGTCTCTGTGTCTCTCAAATCAGTAAGTTAAAAAAAAAAATTAAAAAAATAAAATAAAATTGTATTAGCAATTCCACTTATACATATTTGCCCCCAAAATATAGGTGGAGAAAATAAATATGTAGATATGTGTAGTGTAGCACTGAAAGGAAACAGATTATGATGTATACATAAAACAGAACACAATTCAGCCATTTAAAAGGTCACATTCATTAATGAGGAAAAAGCAAAACAAAGTACTAACTAAAAATATAAAGACTGGTAAATGGCATGTGCTGTATAACTTCGTGAGAGTGCACACATAATCTGTGCTCATGTTATGTGTACACAGGTATACATACATACCTGTGCATGTATACCCATACTACCAAACAGTTGACAGTAAGCATTCTGCATTACCAAACTGTTAACCGTTGATTTTTGCTTCTTCAGTTTTGTATATTTTCTAAATTCCCTACAGAAGCACAGACTTTTCATAAAAAAATTATTTTTGAAAAATACACTCCAGCACAGGCACATACAAGATCTGTCCAGAAAAAGTGCAGCCATTGTTAATATAATGAGAACGGTTTGCACAACATCGACGTAACCTGGCAGCCAAGGACAGTAGACTGGAATGCACATGTGAACAATGACGACTTCACTGTACCAGTCAGTGAGGGCAGTAGAGGATGTTGAGTGAGCATGTGTACTGTTGTGGCTATAGTACTCAAAATGACTGAGTGAGTAGAGCAACAAATCTGCACCAAATTTTGCATTAAGCTTGAACATTCCTTCGCTGAAACCATTCAGATGATTCAGAAGGCCACAGCCATGGGCAAGTGGTGATTGGCAGCTTCATCACAATAACACGTCTGGCTCATGACACAGCAAATCACCCAGGTAACTGACTCAGCCCCAGTACAGCCCAGATTTGGCACCTTGTGACTTCTGGCCTTTCACAAAACTAAAACCACCTTTGAAAGAGGAGAAATTCCAGACCATCGATGAGATTCAGGAAAATAAGATGGGGCAGTTGATGGTGATTGGGAGAACTGTGTGAGGTCCCAAGTTGCCTACTTTGAAGGGGACTGAAGTGTCAATGTCCTATGTACAGTATTTCTTGTATCTTCTTCAACAAATGTCTCCATTTTTCATACTACATAGCTAGCTAGATAGATACCTTCTGAACAGACCTCGTACATCTCAGACACCATTTTAGATAAAAGGGAGAAAAACGTAAGTAGGTGTAGGTATGTAGTTAGCCTGCATGCAACCACCACGTGTTGCTTTCCATCTGCTTTTAGAGAAATAAGCAAAAGGCTATAAATGTGTCATTACAAATTTGTTAGTACCACTAGAAAACACAATATGAAACCTAGAATACTTATGCACAAGGGTATCTTACATATAGCTCCCATCACCCTATCAATTTCAAATAGTTTCTTAGATCTATCTGGAAGAAGTAGTTCATCAGATTTTCAATGTCAAAACACACGGGCACATCAATCATTAAAAAAATACAGTTTGAAGGAAAATATATGCAAAATGGAGGTAGCCCTAAGTCCACTGGGCTGCTAAAGGAGTCTTGGCCCAAGTAGTGTTGAAAATACCATTTTTGAGATTGCTCCCCAAATGACAATTCTCATTCACAAAAATGTTATTATGTATGCACTATCCAAGCAAGGGGTAAAGATAAAGGGGGAAGAAGAAGCACAAGGGAACAGAAATACACATTTTCACTTAGAAAAAAATTTGAAAAACACACAAAAAATTACTTTGTCATAAGCTCAGGATAGTAACAGGGGTAAAATAAGGTATCTGAAGGTATTTTAGCTGAAAAAAGAATTGTGTTCTGGGCACAATGCTAGTCATATTACTTCTGAATTCTAGTAATTTCCTCCATATAAAATAAGGCACAAAAGGATAAGAAATGTATGTTAATCATACAGTAACCTTCTTAGTCATAACGAATAGCCCTAAAAGAACTTTTAAAAATAAATATGGTGAAAATAATTTTGAAATGTCATACTATCTTCATTATGGCAGACTAGCTGCCCCGGAATTCTTTTGAGAAGGCAGAGTACACTACAGGTAGATAGGCAGACTGGTCAACAGAGAGTGAAGGAAAAAGGGTAAGAAATGACAAAAGGGGGCTTAGTAGCAAACAGGAAACGAGGGAAAAGGAAAAGGAAAGGAGGGAAAGGGGGTTGGTTTCTGCCTCATGCTGCAGATGCCCACAAGAAATGTCATTAATGGCATGTGCTTATTACAGAAATTTCCCAGACTGGCTAAAACACTGCTTTGTTTGGTTTCAGATCAAAAACCACAGGCACCTTTTGTGCATCAAGGTTAGTATATATACGGCACATGGCTAAGAAATTATTGTCAGCCCAGCATGTCTTCATCAAGATATGCCTGTGGCCTGCTATGACCTCTAATGACAGTTGCACAGAAGACCAACACAGACACAGAGCAGACAGAAACAGAGTGGATTTAAATCTGTCAAAACTGTATTCTGAGATTCTTAACCTGGGATTTTCCCCCTGGATGAGTTTCCAAATGCATTTAGTCTTTAAATCACTGCAAACTTTTCCATTTCCCTATCTTCTCCATTAGATTGCAGAGTCCTTAAAGCTGTAAGAAAAGAATGCTTCCACTTCAGTGCACAAGTGCAGGACCAGGACAAGTTCCAGGTGAGGAAGGCCTTCCTCGAGGGAAAAGCAACTAGGTGGGAGGAGCTCTCTAGGGCAGAAGCCTTGAGTGCAGAAGAACAGACCCTCCATTCACTGACAGATGGTGACTTTCATCTTCATTTCTTTTCTCATTTCTCCTCCTTAAATGAGTTTGGGAACAAGTGTCCCAGTATGCCAAAGTACATTTATGAGTCTTTAAGTGACACAGAATAAAGAAAAACAGTTAAGGTAGGCAGTCTTTTTGCTCACTGAAGAACCAAATTCAGAATTTCCCAACTTCAATTGTGAAATTGTCAATTTCACAACTGTTCCTACTTCTATGTAAATATATAGATTTCCATGTTAAGGTTTCCTAATAGCGAAATACCCAAAGTCACGATTCTAACCCAAGAAAACTTAAAGCCTCTCTCTCTCTCTCTCTCTCTTTCTCTCTCTCTCTCTCAGTTCACTACACAGTGACATGGTTATGAGCATAGATTTTTTTTGGCCACTGTGTGGGCTCAATCAAATTTCAGCTCTGCCATTTACCAGCTGTGTGACCATGGACAAGTTACTTAATATTTGTACCCCAGTTCCTTATGTATCTTCTAATTTAAATTAATACATGCAAAGCTCTTACAACAGTATACAGCACTTACTATAATGGTAATGACTATTACTATTATTACATCAGCAGCAGCACTAGCATCATTATCCAGAAGGTTTGCCATGAGCATTTCAACTGAGCCTCTTTAGAACAAGAGTGTCACGTCTAAAGCATCCCAAATATTTCCCATTTTGAAAAGACAGTATTCTTACATCTTAAAAAACATTCTGGTATGTTGGGAGCTGTTCAGCTAACAGTGGTATTTCAAGAAGTTATGCTCATCAAGAAAAGTTTTAAAATGCAAACTGTTCCTTCATCTTTCAAAAGGGAAAGAAGGAAGAGATGATGACTTGGGAGGTATTTTTGTTTTGTTTTTCATAGTACTTTTGACAGGCCATTAGCTCAAACTAATCTTAAATATATCTATCCAGTGTTCAACATGTGAAGTGCTTTTGCCTTACAGTTCTAGAGTATAGACTATAGTTATAGTATAGTATAGTTATAAGCACCCAATTAATTAAAAAGCACTTTCCTATTATGTAAGTTCCACATTTAAATATCAAGAGTTGCTGTACCCTTTTTCTCGATTTCCTACATTTAAAATACTCCATTACTTTTCAATAGCACAGGGTTATTAATTAAAGTAAGTTTCTCCAGCAATGAGGCATGGAGGAGAACACGGAAGGGACACAATCCTGGTTTTCAGGCAACTTGTATGAACACACAGTTTTTTTGGAGGTGGCAGATTTACTGTACCTTATTACTGATATAACCCATTTGTTGATTTGGGGAAAGTGTATATTTCTCCCAAAAGCAGATGGCCAATCTACTGTAGAAAACTGTTTTCAGACACAAGCAACTATCAGCACAGAAGTAAACTCTCAATTGTCAGAACAAGACCCTTTGAATTTATGTAGTACTTATTGTCAAAGTCATAAATAAAACAATGAAAGCAAATGATCCCTTGGAAAAAAATCTTAGCAACTCTTTTTTTAAAGATAAAGGGCTCTGCCATAATAACTGAGTTGGATAGAGGACATCTGGCAAGAGCAAATGGTAAAGAGCTTCAAAAGTAAGTATTTTTTTTTAAAAAATTATTTTATTGTTGTTCAAGTACAGTTGTCTGCATTTACTCCCCACCACTCCCCACCACCCCAGCCATCCCCACCTCCCACCCAATTCCACCCCCCTTTGGTTTTGTCCATGTGTCCTTTATAGTTGTTCCTGAAAACCTTTCTCTCGTTTGCCCCCATTATCCCCTCCTACCTCCCCCCTGATTATTGTCAGATTATTCTTTATTTCAATTCTCGTTATATTTTGCTTGCTTATTTGTTTTGCTGATTAGGTTTGTTGGGATGCAAAAATAGAAGAAAAGGAGAATTAGTAATATTCTTTGAGAGAGATAGTCAAAGATATGAAAAACATTTTTTAAATCCACACAAAGGGATTTTAAAACAGGAAAGATCTATTGACCCACAAATTATTGGATTATTTTGCTTAAATATATACATTTTGGAAACTGCAGAATCACAAAATATATTCCTGATTAGCAACACTCAAGTTTCCAGCTGCCTTTGCATTTGTTCACTTTGTCAAAGCTCTAATTCTATGCCAAAGCCCTTTGTACTATGCAAACACCAGCTCAGCTCACCTTACTGGAAAGGCTCTTCTGGTTTTGTCAGCTGTGCCCATGATAAGCAGCTGGGAAGTATGAGAAAACCATTAACAACTGACCGAAAAAGAATATGAACATGGAGTTTCACCATTTGTTGTAGAAGAAGTTATAAAAAATGTCAATTAAAAATGAAATTAAAAAGGCTATTCATTGCTCCACACCTGCTGAGAAAAAAAAGCTTTACAATCACCAATCCATGTAAAAAAGCGATGGCTCAGCCAAAAATATTAATCCTTTTTTTAAACAAAAAGAAAACAAAAAAGCTTGCCAAGGCACAGGCAAAAGCAAAATCACTCAGAATCAGGAAGAGAAATGTCCACTGATGCACTGGGGACAATCCAAAGGTCTGTAAGAGGTCTGTGTTTCTGTGATGTAGAACTTTAAACCAACGGCAAGCTCGGGGCAGATAGACATCAATCTGGAATGTAGGCAAAAGAGCTTTTCACAACTTCAAAGCAGAAAAATGTGTTCTCAATTAGATGCAATTTATAAAAGCCAAATGCACACTAGGCCGCAAATATTTCTCATCTTTAGCTTGAGATTTTACCATTTTTAGCAGCATTCAACTGCTGGGCAACAGCGCCACTGTTCCCATCACGTCCTATGCCTACCATGCCCACCACTTTGAAGTGGTGTGGCTATCAGGAAGGTTCTCTTCTGAACGTGAATGCAAACTCCCACCTCTGGAATTGGAAAATTATATCAAAATAGGCAGCAGCATTCTGGGGTATCTGCCACTATTCAAAAGACAGAGAGCTAAGTTAGCTGCTCTGTAAAACCCTGATACCTGGGCATAACCATGGCCAGAGGGTAATGGACATGCCTGTGACCCTGGGACACAGGGGCTGACAGCAGGCTCCCAAAAGCACTGAGACCAGATAGATTGGTGGAGACAAGTAAACTACTCTGTCTGGTTATATGAGACAGGAGAAAGAGAATTAACATATTGGTTTGGCCAAAAAGTTCATTTGGTTTTTTTCTGTACGATAGCTCTCGTAGTGCTTAGTTGTCTTTAACTCCATTTGAAACAATTTTTTTTAGACTGTATTGTGGCAGCTGTCATATCAGCATGCATTTAAAAAAATCAAAATTGATGAATTTTTGTACAGCCATTTTAATGTTGAAGACGGAGGAAAATACGTAACATTTTCAGCAAATTGTGCTTTATTACTTCAAGAAAGCTAAAAACACAACTGAAACGCAAAAGATGATTTGTGCAGTGTACGGAGGAGGTGCTGTGACTGATCGAATGTGTCAAAAGTGGTTTGTGACGTTTCTTGGCACTACTGACATTTTGGCCAAATTTTCTGTGAGGCTCTCGTTCAGTGGAAGATGTTTAGCAGTACCCCTGGCCTCTACCTACTAGCAGCCAATAGTGGGAGATAACTGACATACTCAAAATATCCAAATCAATAAAGTTATTGGTGAAAATGAAAAATGTGTCTTTATTTTACAGAAAAAAAACATACAAACTTTATGGCCAACCCAACAGATAAGTCACCATGCACTGGCAAGATACTAGACATATCTAAATTATCTCAATTAATACAACTGAGGCCCAGAAAAGTTAAAAAACTTGGCCAGGTCACAAAGGTAGTAAGTGCTACTAGAGCCAGAATCCAAACCCAAGTCTAACAACAAGGCAGGTGTTCATTCTATCAAGTCATGACACCTTTTATTGTTTTTCTTATCACCATGCTGCCTGAAAGAGTTAAGTTTCCATTTTGTGGGCATCTATAAAGGTGGTTTAAAACTCAAAAGGGAACTGAACATTTCCCTGATAACCCAGCAGCATACATGGCTTGGAGAACTCCTTTAAACACTAAAATGTTTCTATTTTTATCACTTTTGATGAAAATCTTTCTCAAATATATATAACTGCCTTCTTAAGCAGAATATGCCAAACACCAATAACCAGTAAATGGGCTGTGTCATGTTGATGGAGTTCTACCATTGGGGATGGGGGGCCTGTATTCATCTTAAGAAATGAAGAGGGCTGCATAGATCACCTAGTCAACCCCTATGACCTTAAGATCCTCCTCACAAGATTTATGCAAAGTAGAGGGCTAAAGTGTTAAAAATATGAATAGAAAGTGTTGACATGTGACCCAATGGACCTAATATTCCTTTAAGCAGCTTTGGGGACACAAAGGTTCCAACATGCCACCTAAATTCAGTCACTCCAGCAAAAAAATAATGACTGCCAAACTGGCCACCTGTCAATCTTAACATTTTACCTCTAAACTCATGAATTCAGATTCAAATGTAAAATATTAAAGCAACTATTCATAAGGTTTTTGAGGGTGCACTATTCTTTTACCCTTTGTGAACCTTCTTTCCTCCTAGCCCAGGCTCACAGAGCCATGTGTACTTTTCACTACTATACTTGTTCTAAAGACATGTTTTCAGTTTGGGAGATATCAATAAAAATCAGAGATTCTCTGTTTTAGCAATGAGAACATTTTAACACTGTATACTTGATCCTTACCTGGCCAATTTTTTAAGTGTCATTAAAGTAGTAGTTTTCCTCAGAAATATTACTGACTCTAGAATCATTTTTTCTTCTAAGACAATGTATTACTTAAACCAATCCCAAAAGGTATTAGCAAGTATAAGAAAAAAAATGTATACATCATTAAGTACCAGATTAACAGAAGAACTGTTAAAATAATAGTGTTATGTTAGTATCAACCTTTCCAGGCCTTCATTCACACAAAACGATCAAGATTTCAACTCTGACTACAACCAGAGGCTGGAATGAAAAGAAAGCCAGTCAGCCACACATCTTCCACTTCCATCAGCTGCCTTTCATTCTTCTCCCACCTCCCTAAGCTGAAGGTGCAGCTCTGACCTAGTGGGGAAGGAACTGTTTGTCAATTGCCAAGCCTTTCTGCTGACTATATTTTAGCACTCTGCCTACAATTTAAAAGAAAAAGAAATTCTAAACAGAAACAAAACACAGGGTATCTGAAACTTAAAAAAAAAAAAGGTAAACTTATGTTTAAGTAGGATATAAGTTGCATTTTCAAATATCATGCTCCATTAATAAGTGTATTATTTTCCCTGTGGCCAGACTTTTGGACACACTGTATTCACTGTACCTCCTTCAGATTAAGAACTAGATCCAGCCCTGGCTGGGTGGCTTAGTTGGCTGGAGCACTGTCCCGTACACCAAAAGGCTGCAGGTCTGATCCCTGGTTGGGGCAACTTACAGGAGGCAGCTGATCGATGTTTCTCTCTCTCTTCCCGTTCCCGTCTCTCTAGAAGTATATCCTTGGGTGAGGATTTAAAAAAACAAACAAAAAGAACTAGATCCATTACTTTGAATTTAGAGTAACTTTACCCAGAAAGATGTTTGGGGGTTAAAGAAAATCATACGGAGCCTGACATTTTAAAGTAAAACTAACATGCTGTTTAAAAAAAAAAAGGTCTATCTTACATTTCCTGACTTTTTAGAAATCCTGTCTTCAAATTCACTACAAATTAGCTTCCTTAATTTCCTACCCACCTCTTCACCCACCCCAAATATCAAATGTCTTTCTACAAAGACAGCATCATGACTACTGCTTACGGTGTAGCACTTTTTGGGAAACTGGAAAAATTGCTGAAGAGAGAGAGAATTGGCTCTATCAGAGTCCAGTTAATTTTGTCACTGATTGCTGTGTAACTACAGGCAAATACCTAATTATAAATGCATCATCTCTTGAAATTATGAATTTTGATGGGAGTCCATGAGAAAGGGCAGTAGGGTACTCACATAATTACTTTGCAAAAATATCATAGAAAAGTTGATCTGGAAAGGATTATCTCTTTTTGCTCCAAAACAGAAAAGATGTGTATTCTGGCTATTTTATCACCAAATAACTGGCAACTATGAGTACAGACAGGGAAAATGTGCATAACAGAGCACAGAGGACCAACTAGCAGCAGCCACACTTGTCTATCAGATGAACATGATGCTACTTAGTCTTGGTTGCATTCATCTGGAACAGATCAGCTTCTGGCCTGCGTTCCAGTTCTCATTTTCCTAGCGTATCTGTATCACTCTACTTTCTATCCCTCAACAAAGAACAAAAAGTTTAGCAGGTGGACCTTTACTAATATAACACATGCTAGCTACAAACCACCTTCATCTTTATATAAAGATATCTTCATTCCACTTCTACATGAAAAGCCCTAGTAAATTTTAAGTTTGTTTTGAACAGATTGTATTACGTTTATCCACACAGTAAACTACATAATGCACTGTAATGGAGGGATCTATTCACTCCACACTGCAGAAATGTCTCAATTACTAAAGAGAAAAAAAACAGCCCTTCCCGTGGCATTCAAAAGTTGACTATACGGAATTCCAGCTGAACAAGAGGGAAAAATATATCACTCCAATGATCAAAGAGGTAATACACTGCATGCTAGTTTTCCACAGGCAAAAGGCCACATGTCACTGACTAAAACAAAATAAACTGCAGACAACTGCTCACCAGTGTGAGGCTTGTGTGCCTTCCCTCATACTTTAAGATGAAGCCATTCACATGCATCACGTTAGTTACTTTAAGCTCTTTGTGCAGGACACATGTACCTTACTTTACGCAAATTCAATTTTGTCTTACACAAAATAAAACTTTGGACTAAATTTTCACTTTATTTTAAAAAACTGCAATGGTATTCTTTTAAAGTAAGTCCTAGAATGATTCCTTCTACAAGAATATCTATTATATGCTATAAGGAATAGTGTTAAGTATTTACGAACACATGAAGGAGTTCATGCTTGCAACAACAATTCAAAACTAGGGGTTAGTAATTTGCTGGCACAAAAACCAGAGAGTGAAAGTCATCCCTGAAGAACAGGCAATGGTCAGTGCACAGGAGTATAACTGTCCTGGGCTCCAGGTGACATTTTCCAATAAACACATATTTCTGGAATATGTACTCTGATGCCAGACAATCTTACCTGGCTCAGCATTTCCTGCACTTCCACCTCTTGACACCCAGAAAGGACTCTCAGACTATACAGAGGATGCTGACCCTAGTGCAATAATATACTCAATACCCTCAGTTTTGTCAAGATGTGAAGTCCTAAGAACTGTGAATGGACACTACAGTACTGCTAATTTTAAAAACTAGGTTTAAATATGTTGAGGAAACCATTCTACAGATGCTAATTGTTAGGAACACTTTCTGGAGCTCTACTACTACAAGAGAGTACTTAACTACCATTGACTGTCCAAATTCTGAGAACTATTTAAAGCTATACAAAATGAGCATAGTGACACACAGAACAAAATAGTTCCTAAGGCTATTCAAAGTCACAGAAAATAGGCAAAACCATTTTCTCATCTTAAATTTTATCAAACAGGCTTAACATTTTGCTTACGATTGTCAGATGTAACTTGGCATTTGCATTGATAATAGTCCTGTTTAGTTCCTTTTAACAGAAATAACTAGGTCTTCTACCCTATACCAAGACTTGGACAGCTAATAATGTCAAGCTACAGACAAGCATGCTTTCATGGTCAGTATATCACCAGAATACAAAAGTTTCTGCAGGGGGGTGTTTACTGTCTTGGGAAGACACTGTATACAGGAAGGTTCATCCTGCTTTGTTTTCTCTTTCATTCTATAAAAGGTGGGTCCAAACATAATCTATCCCTCATGAAAGACACCCCCCTCAAGGCAAAAATGAATGGAAATTTAAAAATCCCTAAAAAAGCTGTTTTTCGGGTATACACTAGAAAATAAGAGCTGCAGTTTTATATGTGGTCTCAAATCCTTTGTCTTCATAAAGTTATCAACTCAAAACTAGGCAAAGGGCTCTCCAGAAAAATGAAACTTTAAAATGCAATGGATTACTCGACCACAAGTAAATGCCTACAATTTTAAGACGACAGTGTACTTCTGTGCAGTTGTTTAGACAGTAAAGATTTAAAAGAAAAAAGAAGCGATAAAACACACTTCACAAACCCAAAATACTGTTCCCAAGATAGAATTCCCTTCCTAAGGTCTAGCCCAAGAAATTGAAGATACAAAAACATTTCTAAATTGATAAACTGAATATATAGACTCTGCTAACTTCCTAACTTTTCTTTACCTTTTTTTATCTTTATTTTCATTGTATTTTTCCACTATCAACCTTCCTATTTTTTATTTAATTTTTATGATTATTTAAAACTTTAAAAAACTTGAAAGAGAATGACAGCTGTGAACCTCTCTCAAGGCAACTTAAGGTTATCATTCCCAAAGATGTTATATGCATATATAAGCAGCATATAAAATGCCTGAAAATTTATTCTCCCTTCTCCTCAAATGGCCAGCATGATACACTATTCTTTTTTCCATTTAACAAATATGAACATTATTCCGTATTAGTACAGTTTCCTCATTCTTTTTTATAAGTACACTATTCCATTATGAACTAGTTTCCATATGAACATTTAGGTTGTTTGCAGTGTTTTGCTACTATAAACAATGCTTCAATAAACTACTTCACTATTCAGCCTAAGATAAATTCCTGGATGTGGAAATGGTGGATCAAAGAGGTCTGTGCAATTCTAATGGATGTTGTCAAATTACCCTCCACAAAAACTGTCCCAGTTTATATTCCCACCAGCAATGTATGAATGCTTACCTCTATACTCATGCTAACAATGTGTCAAATTTTTACTTTATTTTTATCAAAGTGATAAGTTTTTAAAAAATGGCATTTGGTGTGGTTTTAATTTGCATTTCTCTTATAAAATGAGCACCTTTCAATTTAGAGCCAGTTACATCTCATTTCTGTGAAATCTCCATATATATCCTTTGTTCATTTTCTTACTAAATTGTTGGGTTTTTTTTCCCTTGATTTGTTGAATTTTTTAATACATTAAGGCAATTTGCCCATTATCTTTGGTGAGTTGTAAATGTTTTCTCAACTTGTCCTTTGACTTTGCTTGTGGTTTTTTTCCAACAGGCAAGGAACTTTTATGAATTCTTTTCTTTAATTGCTTCAGAGGTTTACATCAGACTCAGAAAAACCTCCATTCTAGATTATAAAAAGTCTCTCCCTGATTTAGTTCTATTGTTATGATTTTGCTTTTTAAGTTGATCCACTTAAGTCCTGACTGTGTTGCTCAATTGTTTGGGCATCATTCCGCAAGGCAGTCACCTGGTCAATTCCTGGTCAGGGTATATGCCTGGGTTGCGGGTTCAGTCCCCAGTGGAGGCGTGCAGAAGACAGCCAATCAATGTTTCTCTCTCACACAGATGTTTCTCTTCCTCTCTTTCTCCCTCCCTTCCCCTCTCTCTAGAGTAAATAAAAGCTTTTTAAAATACCTATAAAAAATAAAGTTGATCCACTAAAAATTCATTCTAGTGTAAGTATAAATTATAGATTCAACTTTATTTTTTTCTGATGGCTTCCCAGTTATCCCAACACCATTTACTAAATAAATTTCACTGATTTAAGATACCAATTTTATTACGTGCTGTGTGTTACGGTATCTCTTTCCAGTCTTCATATTTTTTTCACTTACCTGTAGATCTGTACATAGATCTTCATCATAGTTTTAATTAATGTTAGCTTAATAAAATCCTTTAATATCCTGTAAGGCTGGTCCCACCTCTTACTACTTTTCTTTTTCAGAATGTCCCAGACCAACAATTTTGTTCCACTGCATATAAACAGTGTTGATTCATGACTTAAGTAGAGTATTCAAATTTCGTATTACAACAGATGTCTCCAATCACAAGACAATGGTCTTCCTCACAGGTAATAGCGGTGTTTGGCATTAACTTTGCTCCTACAGACAAAAGGGTTTTATGAAAATACATATAAATGCCAGAAGTACTATTAAAACAGCATCTTCACTAGTCTATCCATAAATTAAATATAAATAGGAAATAATTCCATGGTCCCCATGTGTCTTCTTAAAATGCAAGCTGAAAACACAGGAGTAAAGAATTGAAAAAGACAGGTGATCCAGACCAGGTTCTAAGCAACCTTTTTTCTGAACATATCACTACGATCATAATGGTTTATTTTATGGACTGTTTTCTGATTTCCTATTTAAGTAACATTCCAAAGTGGAAAATCTTGTCCATTCTACCCCAACATTCCTACACAACTGTTACCACATGTATAGTTTATCATCATATAGATAGAAGCAAAAGCAATGATGGAGGGAAACAAAAAGTAGGAATAATATTTTATAATATTTATAATTTATAAACATATTAACATACTACCTCACTGAATATATGCATATATATATATATGCACATATAAATACATAAAATTAAGAGCAATAATTTTCATAAGCAATGTTTAAAAAATAAAATATTCATTTCTACTACATCCTGTAATTCAAATTCTATAAATCTTAGATATCAAAGGACAAACATCCTCTCTGTTGAAGTATGGGGGAAGCAAGATATGGGATTAAAAGATGTAGGCAGGCCCAGATTATGAAAAGTCTTGTAGACAAGTAAAGATTTTAGACTTTGGCCTTAAAAGAAATTTTAAGTGGAGAAAGAACATGATCATAACTGCTTTTTAAAAATCATTTGTGATGGGTTAGTTACAGTGTGGCATGGGGAGATAGCAAAAAGTTACTGCAAGAACCAGACGAATGATGTCCATTGGACTCAGGCTGGCAGCAGTAGTGATGAAGAAAAGGACTTACTTAAGAGATATTGAAGTGGTAGAAATGATAACCCACTGATGATTTTCTGGCTTGAACAACTCATTAGATGGTGGTACCCTGGGTATGAAACAGAGAAAGGCAGGTTTGGAAGAAAAATAGTTAAGTCTGGGGCACAAGTATGATAAGCAAATAAAAATCTTCAGTAAACTACAGGAGTGTGGAGCTCAGGAGTAGGAAAGATTTGAAGCTTGTATGTGTAAGAAAAGGGTCCAGAAAAATGGGTAGAAGAAGGTGACCCCACAAAGAAAACCAGAGTTACCAGAGAGATAAGAGAAAAACCAAGAGCGCTTGGATTTATGAAAATCAAGTAAAGAGTTGTGTTACAAGGAGGAATGGTCAGCTTTGTTGAGTATTGTTGATCGGTCAAATAAGATGAAGCATAAGAAGAACCTACTGCAGTCAGTAACACTGGTATCCTTAATAGATACAGCTTCAGAGGAATGACAGGGCAGAGACCAGAGTTCAGGAGGTTGAAGAGTGAAGTGGGAGGTAAGAAAATACAGTATAATCACTCTCAAGAAATTTGGTTATGTAGAAGGAGAAAAAAAAAACAGGTCACTGAGAGAAGGAATGGAATGAGGAGGCTCAGTGTTAAAGGATTCTTTTTTTAAGGTGAAAACGATATCCCCATGTTGAAATAATACTTATGCAAGATAGTAGTAAGAAAAATTCCTTCCTTTTAATAATATCCCAAAATTAATATAGGAAACACACTGAATGCTGATCATTTCTGATGGTCTTATGGCAGTGAGAAATCTGACATCGACAAATGGAATTCATTTGCTCCCATCTCTAATAAATCAACAAAAAATGTATGTTTTATAAACGTTTATGCAGACATAAAAATGTATGCTTACATTTAAATCACAACAAAACTTTAGGATGCTCACATCAAAATGGAAAATGAAATTCAAAGTTCCAATGTCTAATGTTCAACCAGTAATTCGTAAATTCTAAAATACGCTTTCTCAAAATCATCAGGTGAGGGAGAATAATCTGAGGACCCAATAGGTCCACTTTCTCTGATTCTTCTACTGATTAAAGGTTTTACAGATATCTTGAAATAAAAGGAAACTGACAATTACCTGAATGGCTTGGTTATTTATACCCCTTGAGGCTCATACATAGTATACCTAATGTTTTTGCCTTGAGGCTAAAGATTTAACAGATTGCCCTTCTAACTGCTGCCTAGACACACTGTACATAAGGTCACATGATTTCTGAGGTACAGATTCCTACATAAAACTCACCTTTAGAAAAAAAATCAAAAGTATTTCATCAACTACTTATGAACAAATAAAATCACTTATACTAACCAAAACCTAACAAATCACCATGCCAAACACAAGCTAATAATTCCTAATAAATTCTGACTTGATTCTAAAATAAAAATAATTTAGATAAAGACATTATCCCTATAAACTTCTGAACATTTAGTTATACTACAAAGAGTGCCAATTTTCAAATTTCAAACTTGAAAAATTTCATTCCTAAGAAATGTTTATTATCTCTCCATAATAAGCACAGACAATAGGAAAAGTCTTCAGTTTTAAAAGATCTGGAAATATAAAATAAAATCTAGGTAGTATAAGGAGATAAAATAATTTTTAACCCAGAAGAAAAATATTAAACCTCTGAAAAGGTGAGTAAAGTTCTATAAGCTGAGAAAAGAAATGACCATGGAAAAAAATTTTTGAATCCCCCAAAATAAAAAGTGTCTTCCAAATATCACAAAATGGCAACTAAAATCTCAGCAAGGTGATAGCACTCCTGGAGCAGCAAAAGAAACTGCTGGATTATTAGGAGACTCTTCTTAAAGGGCCAGCAGGAACTGTGTAAGTCACACAGACCAACCCCCTCTGGGATTTAGCACCAGGACCACATCTGGAAGGGCACAAGTGGCATACAGGGAAAAAGTGAGGAGAATAGAAATAGGACGAGTGCTGCAAGATAGACTCCTCCTGGGCAAACCTCCAGAAGCCAGGCAATGGCATTGTCCCCTCTGCAAGCCCTACCCCAACACAGAACCACAAAGTGGTTAAACAGGTTGCCCCACCCTGGTGATCACCTAAGGCTTCACCCCACACATTTTGCAGGTCTGCTCTTCTACAATAGGTAACACTACTAAGACAGGGTGTCAAAGCAGCTCTTCCTATTACACAGGAACAAACACAGGGAGGCTGCCAAATGGAGGAGACAAAGAAATATGGCCCAAATGAAAAAGCAAAACAAAACTCCAGAAAAAGAAGTAAACGAAATGAGGATAACCAACCTATAAGATGCAGAGTTCAAAATACTATTGATCAGGATACTCAAAGAATTCACTGAGTAGGGCAACAACATAAAGAAAGACTCAGGAAGAAATGAAGGTTACACTAAGTGAAATAAAGAAAAATCTCCAAGGAACAAAGAATGGAGTATCAAATCAATGATATGGAATGTAAGGAAGAAAAAAAGCATTCAATCAAAACAGCAAGAAGAAAAAAGAACTCAAAAAAACAAGGAGAGAATAAGCCTCTGGGACACCTACACACATACCAACATCCGTATCACAGGAATGCCAGAAGGAAAAAAGAGCAAGAAATTATTAACTTTATTAGAAAGAATGAAAGAAAACTTCCCTAATTTGGTGAGGGAAATAAATATACAGGTCCAGGAAGCACAGAGTCCTAAACAAGATGGACCTAAAGAGAACCACACCAAGACACGTCATAATTAAAATGCCAAAGGCTGAAAATAAAGAAAAAATCTTAAAAGCAGCAAGAGAAAAGCAACTAGTTACATAGAGGGGAGTTCCTATAAGACTATAAGCTAATTTCTCAAAAGAAACTTTGCAGGCAAGAAGGGACTGGCAAGAAGTATTCAAAGTGGTGAAAAGCAAGGACCTACAACCTAGATTACTCTATCCAGCAAAGCTATCATTTAGAATCAAAGGGCAGATAAAGTGCTTCCCAGACAAGGTAAAGCTGAAGGAGTTCATCATTATCAAGCCCTTATTATATGAAATGTTAAAGGGACTTATTTAAGATAAAGATCAGAACTATGGACATTAAAAAGGCAACAAATTCACAACTATCAACAACTAAATCTAAAAAGGCAAACCAAGCAAACAACCAGAACAGGAACAGAATCACAGATATGGAGATCACTTGGAAGGTTATTAGCTGGGAGGGGAGAATGTGCAGGGATTAGGAAACATAAATTGGTAGGTACAAACTAGACGGGGGGATGTTAAGAATATTATAGAAAATGCGAAGCCAAAGAAGTTATATGCACAACCCATAGACATGAACTAAGGGGGAGGATTGCTAGAGGGAATGAGGGTAACTAGGTGGAGGGTGGCAAAGGGGGAAAAGTTGGGACAACTGTAATAGCATAAATCAATCAAATATTTAAAAAATAATTCTGAAATGTATATAACATGAAGATGCTTTTCATACAATGACAAACCAAAAAGAGCTAGAGATAAGAATGTACAGATGAACGAAACCCTTGTTTAATGCACAAGAAAACAGAAAAAGGAAAAACACTAAAATTGTGACTATGGTTAGTTAATGTGATGATGGTATAAAATGATTTTCCCCCACTTTCCTGTAAATGTCTCATAATGTAGTTAATTACTTGTATTATTTTAATAAAGATTTGAAAACAGGTGGTCACAGAGCATTTGCAAATTTAAAATATAAGAACCGAAATTTAAGTGTTCTCTGATACCTTTCCCAAAATGAAAATTAACAGTAGAATAAAGATGACACAGATAATTTCTACTATATGATCCAAGCTCTCCTATAGAGGCGGCAATAAAACTGTGAGCCTACTTAGAACCTTATTTCATTAGTTATTTTATTTTCAATGCAATTGGAAAGCCATTTCAGTTTTATAATGAGGTGTTTTATTATCTCATTTATTCTACGGCCTCCGTCTTCTAGTTTGTTTTTGATAAGCTCTGGCATTCTAAATGCTTAGCAAAATCTTTGCTGTTAAAGGAAGAACCACGTACATCATTCAATTTTTGCTTAATATAAAAAACTAACATTATTAAATACAAGTCATATTTAACATTTTTCTAAATCTTAATGCTCTTTCCCCCATTAGATTGACATTCCCTCAGAGAAGACAGGAATTGTATGTTATTTACCAGGATGGTTGGTTCTTACACAAACATACAGTTGTGCTTGAGGAGATATAAAAGGGGAAAAAAAAACTAATGTTGCATAATTCAGGATAATCACAAACTACCACTTAAGTAAGCAGACACAAGGCTGTAAGATATTAAAACATTTATGAAAAAATCAGGTGGGCTACCCAAAGGATGAAACCAGAAATGTCCAACCAAAGCTGGAAGCCACCTAAGCCTGATGCCAGGAAGACTAAATTCTGGCCTACCTTTAAGCACACATTTATTACAACAGACTTTGAGAATGTTTTACTTTTAGTTATTATACAAAATGATGGTCAACACAGAGTGCTCATTTAGTAGCACGTATTAGAATGTACTTCAGCCCTGAACATTGTGGCTCAGTTGATTGGATGTTGTCCCACAAAGCCAAAGGTCGCTGGTTCAATTCCTGGTCAGGGCACATGCCTGGGTTGCAGGTTTGGTCCTGATCATGGTGCATTTGAGAGGCAAACAATCGATAGTCTCTCTCACAGGGATGTTTCTCTCCCTTTTTCTCCTCCTCTTTCCCCCTCTCTAAAAATAAATAAATAAAATCTTTTTTAAAAAAGAATGTATTTCATGTACTTCAGTGCAATCCAATGATGAAAATATTTCAGCCTACACCAGTAACTTGGGCTTTCACTTACATATGCTCAAAGATCTTTTTAGATTATTATGTGAGATAAGTTCTACAGTAGGAATGAGAGATATAACTGACCATTTGTTACTAAAACCACTGACCAGAACTTCAGGTCTTAGAACAATATAAGAATCTATATCCAATACTCAATGATAGTACATCATTAAAACCACAACATTTGTTTAGCACTTCATACTTTTAAAAGGGCATCATGTATAAAATATTATTTGAAAACTAAAATGTATCTAGACCTTTCTCGATAGCTCTCAAGGTGCTTCCTTCACACATCATATGTCACCTTACATTCAAACCAGTCTTTTAAGTTAAGCAAGGCAGGTGTTAGTATGCCAGGATAGATGATGAAACTGAGGCTAGGAAATCTTAAGTGGTTTGACTAAGTTCACACAGCTGTTAAATGGCAAAGAAGAAACTATCCTTTGGGGTGAAGGATGCTCTCACTGCCCTCTCCTTCCCCTGCAAGATTTCCATCAGAGAGCTGACTTGCATCTTGTGCAGACAATGTGATCAAAGGGAAATTATGTGATGACATCCCAGACATATGTCCTTTCTTGGGAGCCAGCCAGCAGTAAGAGTTGTTTCATCTACTGACACCCATAATAGAAAGCCCACAGTTCTTTACCCAAAAGGCAAACTGATAATTAAAAAGGTAAGCTTCCTTTGAGTCAAAGCCCAGACTTTTAAGAATTTATTTAAAAGTTCAGGGGCAAATACCATAAAGGAAAATCAAAGGCAAACCTCTCAAGGGTTTTGTTTCCCCTTCTTTTCTACTGTTTACATCAAGCAAGACATCTCAATATCTAAAATGACAATGACAATTATCCTAACTTAATAAATGACCCCTTTTTAAATATTTCCAGGAAAATGCTTCTAGAATTTATCATCTTATCTTCTTAAGTGTACAAAATTACTGATGTGTCTACTATGAATCATTCCTAATTGTCTTTTATATAAAATATAGTAGCTAAGGTGTTCTGAGTTCTTAACTACGTGATGTGCACTGGGCTACTAACATCAAAGTCTCATGGAATGCTCACAACAATCCTATGATGGAAGTACAAGTAAGTTTAAAACCTATTTTATAAATGTGGAAAGAAGGCACTAAACATTAGTTAATAAATCAGAATGTAACAGAACTGCGATCTGAAGCTAGAAAGACTAACCACTAAGTGATATTGCCTCCCCGTGCTCTGCCTATTCTCTAATAGGGGTTGGAGATAATGGGAAAGCCATGAACTCTGGGATCTGACTACCTGGGTTCAAATCATAACTCCCATTCTTACAGATGAACCTTGGCAAAGCCAGAGAAAATCTGTCTCGCTTTTCTCAACTATAAAATGGGTATAAGAGTTGACACACCCATTCTTGCATCATGGAACTGCTATGAGAAGACAACATTATGCTGAGTAAACAGTTAAGTGGCTCCCACTGAGGATTCAAAAATGTCAGTAAGCAGTAGTAACATGAGTGATCCTTCAAGGACAGGGAGGTGTTTGGGGCTTGGTCCCACACCAAATGGCCTCAAACTGCTCTTGCTCAGTTCTTTTTTTTCTTTTTAAGGTTTTTTACCTTTTTTTAGGTTTTACTTTCTCAAGCTATCACCTCCTCAAACTGGTATGCTTGGCTGCTGACATGCCTATATGGGGCATCATTTCCCCTCTTTTATGCCGCTTTCAAATAAGCTCAATAACCAGTTAAGAAAAAACAAGTGCACAGACTTTGTAACATCTAGTTTTAGCTTTTCGAGGTTTTTGTTTATTTGGTTTGGTTTTGTGGGTTTTTTGTTTGTTTTGCTTATCTGGCTTCCTTGTGGATTTTCAAGAGTGTTGGGGATACCATACATCTTAGAGCCCCAGATAAACTTAGTCTTGCTGGAGCAAACTAGAATGTGGCACTGTTACCATTCTGTGAGGGAAGACAGCTGCAGGCTAGTATACTGGATTACTCAAATAATCCATAAAAGTATAAACAACCCTTTTTCCTCTGGTTCACTAAGTGCTAGTGGAAGTTAGAAGTGACAGCTAATACAAGATATGGTTTGGGGTTTGAGACACTCTATGGAAGAGGAGCTAAATATCGTGCAGATGTCCTCATTTCAGACATGTTTCCCAAATTACTGCCATATATGGCAGTTCGAGAACTTTTCCCCAACTATGCTAGCCCAATGCTGTCTGCACATGCTTTCTAGCAAGGCAGCAAAGAACTGACTCCAACTTTCAGTCATGAGCCCATTAGACAAACTCAAATAACAAAAACCACTAAGTGTTAGAAGAGAACATAATCACACTGTTTATGAGAAAAATCTTCACTGGATTAAAATAAAAGCACACAGGAAAGGTGAAAGGGAGGTGACTGTACAAAATGTATTTGAGATACCTCAAAAATAGAAGAAAAGTTGTCAAGTCTGGAACAAAGTCTAAAATGTCCCACTCTTATTACAGCAACTCTGTCAAGCACAGCTGGATCTCTGTGACACACAACCGTCACTGCCATTTTCAAGTATTTGTCAAACTTCAGCAAGTCATTCATTTCCCTATTCAAGAGGCTGATCTATGAAATATATAAACATATATATTTTATATATTTTTATATTTTTATATATATTTTTATATATATACACACAGTCATGTTTTTAACCTTCAAACCCTTATCACCTATGCTTATGAACATGATATGCCACATTAAGACTTAAATGATTAACTTCAGTAATATAATTAACAAAATGTTACTTTCCAAAGGCTACAAAATATATAGGCCTTATTAACAAATGTAGTCCAAAAAAAGTAATTAAAAATATATATGTGTGTGTCAGGATAAGCAAAGTTTTTCTGTAAAAGGCTTGTTCTATTTTAGGCTTTGTAGGCCATAAAGTCTCCAATACAACTAACTACTCAACTCTGTCACTGTACCATGAAAGCAGTCAAAGACAATATGTAAACTAGTGACCATGAATGTGTTCCAGTAAATTTTTATTTATGAACTCTGAAATCTGAATATCATATAATGTTCACATGTCATAAAACATTATTCTTCTCTTAATTTTCTTCCCAAACATTAAACTAATGTAAAAACTATTCTTAGTTTGCAGGATATACAAAAACTGGTGGCAGGCCAGATCTGGCCCAATGAACCATTACTTTCCAATCCCTGATATAAGTTACCCTCATTTTCAAAAATAGAAATGCAGAATACCAACTGTAATACTGAGGATCAGGTTCCCTTCAAATATGGAGATGGGGTATGGAATAGTCCGTAGATTAAATAATGTACTATTCTGCTTTCAAAATAGAAAATATGCTATGGAAACTGCTTTGAAATCCTGGCCTCTGAAGTTAATGACAAAAATGTTAAATAAGAGAGTGTATCTTTTTAATAACCTTTAAAGATCTTTTAGCTTCCCTCAGGAATGTCTTAAAACTCTACAGTATTTATATTAGCATAGTATTTTTAGGTCTATCCTAGCACAGCTAGGGTCCCCTCAACTTCTACAAGTTAACTAACCATTAATACCGATTATAAACTTCTATAGCATGATAAAAGCAATAGCTATCCTGAAGCTTCATTAGAATAAATGCTGTGTTGGATCTAAAATATGAGAACATGCTGGGATTAAAGGGAGGCTTTTGAAAACATTGGATTAGTCAACCTCCTGTGAGCTCAGCAGAAGCATGCAAAGTAAGTACCTATAAAATCTTATTATAGAGTTCTGCTACAGGTATGTTCAAACCTGACAACTTCCACATGGCAGTAGATGACTGACAGTATCCCTACCACTTCTAAATAATGAATAGTTCTGAATAACCAAAAGCTTGCTTGCTCTGATTCCACAGTCGCTCTCTCCAAGAGCTGACATGGTCATTCTTACACAGAATATAGCCTTTTAAACCACTGCTGTTGCCTAGTATGAACCTTTACCATCTGAGTCAACCTCAGTGGTCTGATTAGCCACCTTGCCTATGTGCAGTGCTCCCTGTGGGGTGAGGACAGGAGGACATACTTGAAGCTAGAGGAAACAAGTTTCCTCATTTTAGCAACTTTGTTCAAGCAGAGATCTGCTAACTGAACAGGTGGTAAAGAAAACAGAGCTTTTCATCTTAAACCTCAGAGAAAAAAAGGAGATAAACTGAAATCAGACTGACTTATTACCTCAGGTATGTGAAAATCAGTGATTCACTTGGAACATACATATTTTGTTGTGGGAAACCAAAATCTCTTAAGTCAGGCTCATTTGGAGAAAAAGAAAAAAAAAAAAATATATATATATATACATGGGCCAGGCATTCTGATTGGTTTTATTTCAAAACTTTTTATAATCACTAGTAATTCCATTTATTCAAATCTTGCTCAGACAGGGAAAGGTCAAAAAGGCAATTTTTTAGGAGGGTCATCCAGCTAGTAGTTAGATTAACAATGACCTAGATTAAGAGCAGATACAACCCAAGAAATTTTGGCTTCTTGAAAAAGGGAAAAGCAAGGAATCTGTTCATGTCTTCTTTCATGTTATAATTATTTACTGTACTCTAAAATATTTATATTCTAAAACATACAGGCAGGCTCCCCACAACCTAAAATATCTCTAAAACATCTACAATGGCTCAAGAACAGTGATTTTCAAATAGTGGGTCATGATCTACCAATAGGGCAGTGACCCAATGTTATGGGTTACAAAGAACATTTTTTAATGAAACAAAACAGAGCACTTTTGAAAACATCAGCAAGCATGGCATGCATGTTTTAGGGGTAATTATTGTCTTATGCAACTTTTGTTTATGTTATATATGGTAATGTATGTGTGTACTCGGTTGTGATGTAAAGTTCTTACTTTGAAATGAGGATGGCACAGTCTGTAAATGGCTTGAAATACCTGCCAGACCAAAGTAGACATAAGCGGTAAGTAATCAGGACAGAAGTCAGGTCTGGAAACAAAAACCAGGGAGCCAACATTACTTCATGGTGTAGAAAGCTTTGAGGGTGGTTGGCATCATCTAGTAAAAAGGGCATGAGAAAACAGCCTAGCCTGGGGCACCACCATTCAGAGACTAGAGGAGGAACCACCAAAACCAAATGAAGAGGTAACAGGAAAACCAAGGAGCTGATGTTCCCAGTGCTGGCATCCTCTAGTGCAGAGAAAGCCAATAAAATGTAAAGTGAAAAAAGAGACATATCCCTTTCAATTCCCCATTTTTAAATATAAATGTGAATGAGGAAGTGCTGGAGGACATTTGTAAGTAAAGAAGGTACAACAGATGCTAAAGAGCCTAGAAATGTACTTACTCTCCTGATATATACATGTCTAGGAATGCTTGCTTGAAGATATTTTATGGTGGATGCCAAATACCAAAAGAGGATGTTGGTATCCACTTAAACCCTCTATTTGCATGTCCGAAGACAACACGTGGGTAAACTACATGGTAGTTAATCCTTTTACCATTGTCCATTGGCTTTCTAAGAATGTCAAAACATATTACAGTGAATTTTGTCCTTAAAATATATTTTTTATTATCTTCTTACAAATCTAACACTAAATTCCCTGCAAGGAAAGAAGGGATTCTTAATAATTGGGAAGCAAATGCTCTCAACAGAAAGTATAATGGAATAATAGGGTTGTCCTTTATTTAGACTGGAGCTGTTCCAAAGCTATCATCCTGAGCCCGTCAATAAAAGCCACAGCCTCTAACGTGCTGGGCAGCAGCCTTATTTGGAGGTAATGGGTCTCTCCTTAAAACTTATATGAAGATCTATCACTGGGACCACTTTAAATGCCTTTGCCCTATTCTGTAATTTCTACAAATAATGTGTTGGTACTCTTGGTCTTAATAAAACAGGATGTTTCCTAGAGTGCAATGGTAAACTTCCTTTTTCAATATCAGAAGCAACTACTGTTCAAGACAACCAGTAAGTGACAGAATCGTAGTGTTACTGAAATGGGTCTTATATATTATCTTGCCCAGGTCCTTCATTTAACAGATAAGAAAGTGGGGGCTTTTGAGTCTATTTCTTTATGTGTAAGATAAGGGTAACAACAACCACAAGAGAAATTTAAAAGAAACAATGCATTTAAAGCATTTAGCGCTGGCACACAGTTAGGTACCCAAAGTGAGTCCCTTTCCTTCAGTACCCATCTCCTCTTTTCCTTCTTGCCCAAGGAAGAGTACAAATTGAGACTCCGCTTTGACTCCTCCATGACTTCACAAAACAAAAAGGAGAAAGGCCACATGAACTGTGTACTTGATGTTTTCACTGGTCCTGTACTTGAAACATGAAATTAACATTAAGTAGCTTCTTATGTAACACACTGAAGTCCAAACTCAAGCCAAGAGATGGCAATGGGGAAAGAATGAAGAAAAGCAAGGAGGCTCAGTGAGGTTAAGAAGAAAACGAAGCAAATAAGCATCACAGAGGTCAAGGTTGGAATTCATTCCATATAAATAAGTATCAGCATCAAAAGCTAGAAATATAGCAAGGAGAAATAAAAATTGAAATATCCCATTTTATTGGCTATAAAATCAGTAGTGACCATGAAGAGATTCCAGAGGTAGAAGGGAAAAGCTGAAGCCAGTAAGAGATATCAAAAGAAAAATAAGCACAGGATCAGCAAAATCAATGCAAACAGCTGCTCATTTGAAGTACTCAGCAATAAGAGGGAAAAAAATCAAACAATAACCATGTGTGAAAGCAAGATCAAAGTGTAGAAGCTAAGAGCACTGACTTTGAAACGAGACTACCTAGATTCACATCTAAACTCTGCTAAGTTGTAGGAGAATTACCCTCTCTGTGCCTCAGTTTTGACATCTGTAAAGTGAAGATAAAAACAGAACCCAATGTGCCGATTACTTTTTGTTGGTTCTGATCCCTTTGCTGTATTACAAAGGGACTGGAAGAATATAAACTACATTTTCCAAACTCCCTTGATATTGCCAATGGGAAAAAGAGGCAGGAGATTGCAATGTAAGAGAAAAGAAAACTCTCTTTTTTTATTTCCTATTTCTAGTGGTATCTCCAAAACCAGCAGCAGACAATCACAGGCTCCAGCAGCATCTGTGGTGGTTCCAAGCAGCAGAACCAATGAATATCTTCAGCAAATCTCTACAGTATACAGTTCATGCAGCAGTTTCTGATATCTAAGTAACATCCCCTTCTCCTTTTTGCTCCTTCAACATACACACACATTTTCCTTTTTTTCCAACGTCTACTACCCAACACACACTTTTTTTATTTTGTTCTTCCAGCTCTTCCAATGCCGTTGTAATTCCCTGCATTAAATTCCCCGCATTAAATCCTTCTGTGTTTAAAATAGCTAGACTAGTGCTTCCTATTTTACTGATTGGATACTAACTGGCAGTATCTACTTCTTATGGTTGTTGTGAGCATAAAATGAGTTTCAAAAAGTTAAGCGTCAAATGTTTAGATCAGTACCTGATCCCTAGGAAAGTACTTTTACAAATGTTAACAACTGTGCTCTGCAAGCACCTCAAAATCCAAACGTCTAAAATCCAGCTCTTTAAGATCCCCCATAGAGACTCTAACTCTGACAATGGCCTCATCATCATTTTCTTCACCCAGCATCCAAATGAGTCAACCTTCTTCACATCAATAAGCAAAATCTGAGTTCCCACTTCAGGGAGCCCTGGCAATCTCCATTCACCAGGTACAAGCTTTCGGTATCCCTTTTCTAAACAGGATCAGCGTCTTCTCCTCCCTAGGGATTTATTAGTTTGCAGACTCCAGTTCTTTCTACCCTGCCCCTCTTTCTAAAAGGAGGAGGAGAGGTCTGATTTCGTCACTACCAGTAGTGCCCAAGGTCACGAGCCTACTCAGTCATATAAAGGCCTTTCTGAGGTCAAACCCTGCCTACTCTCTTAACAGTAGCTCCCACTATACTGCTTCCTACTGGCATTCCCAAACCTTATATTCCCAACCACATCACAAGTCCTTGGCATTCTCAAACTGACTCTGCCCTGTGGTCCCTCTATACTTTTGCAGAAGAACATCCCTCTAGATGAAATGCCCTGCCTGCCCCACACCATCTACAGAGCCTTTGCTAGACTCCTTCCACCTCAAGCAGAACTAAGCTCTCCTATTCTTCCCTAGCATTTCTACTAGTATAATACAGTCTAAGTGTTGGGTTCCTCAGGAGACTAAAACTCATTACCCCTTGCATGCCCTCCATACAGCAGAGCTTCCAGTATGAGAGCTGAAAGCTGTGAGATCATTGATACCTCAGCTCTCTGGGCAGGCATGTGGGGCTGCCAGCCAGTGGTCTTCACCCAGCAGCCCACTGACAGCTGTTTGGCAGGCAGAAATCTCTTGTCCCAGTGCACTGCATAAATGTTATTTTCTGTGTTTCATGAAGTAAGAAGATGCTGGAGTCACTACGCTACAGTGCCCAGCTCAGCACCTCGTATACAAAACAGCAGCTCTAGTCTTCTCTAGGCCTCATGAGAGAAGACAGGACTCCTCCCAGTAAGCTTTTACTGGCAGCATTTCCTATGATAAAAACTTGCAAGTAAAATGAAAACTAAACCAGTTTCTCACTTATCTGCAACTTTTTTCTTAATTTCTCAATGTAAATACAAGAAAGTTAGTGAATAAAAGCATAGATCTTTCCAAATTAAGAACATATATTCCAGACTCACTTGCATTCATAAGTATTAGATTTTATTTTGGACTATTAAACACATAATTGGATTCTGAGACAGTTAGTCAACTGGAATTCCAAACAGTCTCCTCAAAGGGGAAAACTGTGGTTAGCTTCTTAGGCTTCACTTATTATGAACACTATACTATAAAGCAATACTGTTTCAAATAATAGCAGTCAAATACTAGTTTCTAGAAAAAATTTTAAAGGATAAGGAAATGTATGACTTTTTGCAGAGATGATCTTTAGTGCCCTTTCAAGGGCTTAAGAGGTTCAAGATACTATTTCTAACTTTACTTTGAAAATCTACAACTTGTATTTTCCTTGTTACAATGCTATCATTGTGACTACCCTTCCATCAGCCATAGTTTAATCACAACTGGAACAACAAAGGAGAAAGGAGTAGAACACCAGAAACTAAGGGGAAAATGTAAATACTGAAGGTAAAGAGTACATACAAAAAGGCAGAACTAAGCTTTAAAGCAATGAAAGAGGACATATGAAAAAACATCAGGTTGTTCCAGGGAAGTTGTCAAGAGAAATTGAGGAAACAAGTTTTTCCATGTCTACCACAAGGTGGCACTGACAACCGAGAACAGCTTGGTAAAGGCTCAACTTGGAGGGTTAAAATAGTCCTGAGGTACACGGAAAACACTCTTTCAAATGTCTACGCTGAGTTTCCCAGAATCAGAGATGCCGGCCCCTGTAAAGATTATCCTGCCCTACAGTGAAATTATAAAAGGGGAGTTTCATTTTTATAAAGCTAAATGTATTCTATTAAAAAGGCTACCCTCCATTGAGATTATTTGGGGGTACTAAAATGCCTTAATTTTTTAAATTACATCACAATATTATTTTGTTTTAATGTAAATACTAGATGTGCCAATCTTGGGCCTATTCCCACAGATACATGCTTTAAGGGCTGCTTTAAGGAGAGTTGACCACTGTAAACATCACTTTTCAGGCTCCTAGGTCAGCTAGCTTTTCTCTGGGCCAGTCTATCAGAAGCACTGGTGGTGAATTTAGCAGGTATGTGGAAGGGAGGAGCCAGGATATTTCTCCCCTTTCTCTCTACCTCAAGGCAGCAGCATTCCCAGCATTAGCAGGGTTTCTCCCCTGACTCCAGCTCCTACCAGGAGATCCCCATCTCCTCAGAGAAAGCTGGCTCCTGAGCTCCCGTAAGACTGTAAGTGGAAGTCCTGTACTATTCTCTTCTTGCTGCCATTAATCTCTACGTTGCCTCACCATCCTATCTTGCTGTCTTATCTCCTCCACCATCTCTGTAACCAATTCTCTGTGAATTCCTATTTTAAAAATTAAGAGTGGCTTCCATTTTCCCAGGTAGACCCTAATGAGTATATTAAAAGCCATTGTGTCTGTGTATGTATTAGAATCTCTTGGAGGGCTTATTAAAACCCAGATGGTGGGCCCCACCACCAAAGTATTCCAGTCAGCATATATAAAGTGGAACCCAGAAATGTGGGTTTCTAAGAAATTCCCCAAGTAGTGCTGAAACTATTAAACCAGGGACATTTGGCATCCAACTACAATTGATAAAACTTAAGAACTGGCCATTCCACATTGGTCTGCCCCCTCCTCCTTTTTTCACAGGACAAGAAAACCAAAAAACCACTTTGAAACAACACACGGAAACACTCCCCTACTGTTGTCATATCTTTTAAACAATTTCCTTAGATTATTACGTAGGCCAACAGGCTTCTAAGAAACTATTTTTAAAATAAATATAATTTTAGCACTCATTGTATACCTTACCTATAAATAAAGTATTGATTTTAAGTATCATACCCAATCCACAGACCTTTTCTATAAAGATGGAATGGATTTAGACTCTTAGATTATTGGAAATAACTGCCAATAAAGTCTCAAACCTAGAAAATAATCAGTTGGCAGAGGATTCTTCTATCTTAGAAATGTAAGGTTGAGAAACAGTGCTAAATAATTTAAAGGGCAATTAAAGAAGTGTCTTGAAACCAAGGCTTAAGAATCACTATAGGGTGTTTAGATTTATGTTAGCAAAAAGTTAAAATCAAGTATAAAAAAATCAAAGTATTTAAAAAGTTAAAATCAAATCGTAGCTGAACTGTATACATAAACAAAAAGAATTTATTATGAGACTAAAAGGTCTATAGATCAGCACTAAAGGAAAAATTGGAGCCACATACATAATTTTAAATTTTCTAGTAGCCACATTTGAAAAGATAACAAGTGAAATTAATTTAATTCATATATTTCATTTAACCCCAAATATTATCATTTTGACAATTAATGGTATATTTTACATTCTCTTTATTGCACTAGGTCTACAAAATCTGACACCTGTGTTATACCTCCATCAACTCAGGCTAGCCACATTCCCAATGCTCACTCATCACATGGCTGGTGGCTACCACATCAGACAGCACAAACGTAGACAGATTCACCAGTCAGATTCACCAGTCGCTCTAATTGAAGATACTGATACTAAGTATAGTAGCAGTGTCCTAAACTGTGCTGTTATCACAAATTACTTGTAAACTACATTTCTGAGAACTTGGAGCTTTATGTGTTTGTACTATTTTCAGGCACTAAGAAAACTAAGTCAGTTTTTGGCTCATGCTAACTAATATTATGTTGAAAAATATGTAAGTTTCTCAAGAGAATCACACTACAAACAAGTAAGCTACCATTAGTACTGCTATTTTACAGAGCCTCAAAGCCACTGGTATCTCAATTCACCTTTCTCTAGCCCAAGGGAAGACCTAGCAGTCACTCTGGGCCTCCAGTGGTCCCCAGGCTAAGGAATTCTCATCTCCTGGGCTTGTGAACAGGGAACTAAGTCATAACTACAAACCAAACCCCCAAACTGAAGTATGTGGTCCTTTGACAGGGGAAAACTGATGTAACCTGACCACTTTACAGTAATCAATAGCAACCCATTTTAACTTAATGGAACTGGTAGAATTGTGATAAACAAAAAATAACACTCATGTTTTTAATGTGACTAAAACATTATTTTAATACTATATTAAAAGTAGAAAGGACCAATGAGCTTGAGTCACTACCTTTAATTCTTCATAATCTGTAGAATGAGACCAGAGAGATAACCTGTACAGAAAATCAAAGAATTAAGTAGACTACGAAAGGGTTATTTTCAACAGGAAGCCTTTAATTAATACATCTGATGATCAAAACAGAGTCCAAGAATAGTGTATATAAAGTCACTGAGTACAGGGGCAGACTATAAATCATAAACATGATGCTTTGAGAAACTCTCTATATTATCCTTAACATTTGAAAGCCAGAATTTGGTACTGGTTTACTCTAGAATTCAGTGATGCATGCATTTCAATGATACCCTGAAGAAATGCACAGGGCCCTGTCTCTTATAGCTCAGTGGATTGAGCACTGGCCTGTGAACCAAAGGGTCACCGGTTAGATTCCCAGTCAGGGCACATGCCTGGGTTGCGGGCCAGGGCACATGAGAGGCAACCACACACTGATGTTTCTGTCCCTCTTTCCCCTTCCTTTCCCTCTCTCTAAAAATAAGTAAAAATTTTTTTTAAAAAAATGCACAGAGATTGAAATGATACCTCTAATACCAAATAACCTGAGCTCCTCAAAAACAATGGACTGTTCTTCACTTATATCAGAAGGTGAGTTTTCTTTTGCACATAAAATTCTTGCCATAACCATAAATGTAAATACTTGTGTGTATGTGGAAGAGTAGTAAGATAATTACATACCTTTGGGGCTTAAATACATCTGGTGTCACATCACACCTTAGGTATATAGTTATTTTATTTTGAACCACTCACTCTAGAGACTAATTACTCATCCCATAACATGGTCATAAAAAGCAGAGCTTACTCAGTATTTCAGCGATTATACAGCATAGGTGGATTTTTATATGGCACTTCTGTAAATCAAATAATCAAAACATGCAGTTAAAGTGCTAAAATTATGACAAGTTATATAGACTTCCTAAGCTTTTAACTTGTGACAAGTCTACATAGTAAACAAATGGCAACTGCTGCAGACAGACCCACTATGGAATAAAAGCTGAATACACAGACAGCTCAATAATTACAGGAGAGGGTATAAGTGGCAGCAGGAATGAGGTCACAAGAAGGCAAATCTAATAGTACACATCTTATAAGGAAGGACAGTGTTCTGACTTTACTATATTAGCCAGTCAGACTGCACACCCTTACATTGCCTACTTCCAACTGAAAAAATAAAAATCTTGGCGTCCTAAACACTAATGGATTAAACCATCTCCAAAAATGTTCCTTTATATAGTGTCATGGTTACACATGAGAGAGAATAAGGAGACAGGAAAGTCCCTGGATGTTGCCTAGGAAGACATCTAATCTTTCCTCACCTGCAAACAGAGGAGTTTTCCAAAAACAAGAGGTAAAGAAAATGTTAAGGATTCCTCTAAGAGTTACAAAAGTCTTTAGGCTATAATTTAGTAGCAAGAGAATGTCCACAGCATTTCAGCAAACTGCTAAATCTCTCCATCAATAGGGCTGGTAACACAGCCCACCCATAGCTGCCTTCCAGTAACAGCTGTGTACATCTCAGCTGCCTCACAGAGTTTCTATTATATTAATCTTCACTTTGAAGAATCTTCTACATACACTGTCCCCAAGTCTCCCACTAAAATTAAGGAACCAATGAAAGAGAAAATGGTAATTATTTCAAGTCAAACTATCAATGTCATCAAATGCTGTGAACCAAACTAGCAAAGAAAAAATCATATTCAACTGAGTCTAGTATCAGCTCTGAAACAAGAAGATACTATGGGTCATATATCCATTACTACTATCATGGAGAAAAAAACTAAAACAGCACATTCCAGAAATTGTGGAAATCTGTTCAAAGGTCAGGGAGCTGATTTTGAGTGGTGTCAGAGACCTAGGAGTCTCTGAATGGTTTCCTTCATGCACATCAGGAAAATAAGCTGTCTCTAGCAACGCTTAGAAAAGAAGGTGGTACAGTAAAAAGATCCCACTCAAGAGCTAGCAGGCCCAGGTGCTACTAGACAAGTGACTTAGAATCTCATGCCTCTGTTTCCTCAGGCACAGAATAAAGAGAATACTACCTTCATCCTAAAGGAGTGATCATGCTTGTAAAAGCACAGAACTGGTACTCAAAAAGTGCTAAGAGTTATGAGCTGCAACTATATAAAATAGTAAATGAATGCAAGATACTGAAAAAAAGTTCAATTATGTCCAAGATTGCTTTAATGGTTAGAAATAACTATATGGCAGATAACTTGTTTAATATTTCTTACATGCATCAGCCTAGCCTGCTACTTTTGAATTCAATTAACATTAAGGAACCAAAGATTAACATGATAAAAAAGATAGAAAAAGAAAAGCTCACAGACAAATTGCACAAAGTAACAAGCAGAAAAAAATGTTGCACAGAGGCCTGCTGTGTCGCCCACTATGACGCTGCACACACCTCTGCCCTGCCCACCAAACCGACCTACACAAGTGGGCAAGAGTATCCTGTTCCAACTACACACACTACCATCCTCTCAGAACTTTTCGCTATTTGGGTTTCCCCACAGAATACATGACAAACCTAAATTTCTCAGACCATTTCATATAAACCCTTATACCAATACAATTGACCTTGAAAAAGGAGCTTCTCAAACTCTTCTACGAAAGTCGCTCTTACAGCAGAGATGCATGAAAATGTACCTTTGGGCCCAAAAGTGGTCCAAAGCAGCCACAAACACAAAACTGGGCTGTTTTTCAAACAGATACATTCTTGGTGGGACAGGGGGTATATGAAACCAGAGTAAAAGCAGTGCCTCTTCCTGAAGAGTTAGGAAAATATTTCCCAAGTAAAATAGCCATGTCCTTCATCTATTTGTTCAACAAGCTTTCTCTGAAAGTCAACTATGTGCAAAGGGTTGTTTGTAACTAGGAGCCGTGGATACTTAAGTACAGACAGACATACACACACATTCTAATGGAAGAGACGATCAAAAATTGATTAAGGTTACAAAAGAGAAAGCTCTTTGCCAGATTTCTCTGAGCCAAGTTGATAATTAAGTCATGAACGAGGCAAAGAAGAACACTCCAAGCAGAAAAAAGAACATGGGCATAGGCAACTGGCAGGGCAGTCTAGAGGCAGCTGAAGAGAAAGGGAGAAAATGTGCAAAAGGCAGATGGGGGTCCAGGCCAAACCAAGCCAGGCCTTGCACACCCATGACGACTTTAGTCCTCTAAGCAAAGGTGAAGCCACTAAAGGTTATGCACAGGAACTGTAGAAGCAACATCATCTTGGCCCCGATCTGGATTTTAAGAGGTAATCCCTTAGAGAATAGGAAGACAGCTACTGGGACAGGAGACAGTGAGGGGCTACAGGGATTGAGCGAAAAAGGACTCAGATATGGACAACAGTGTGGTGATTACTGGGTGGAGGGAGATATGAGGGGACTAAATGGTAGTGGAAGAAATTACAATAGATTACATTAAAAAAAAAAAAAAAACCTGGTTGGTGTGGCTCAGTTGATTGAGGGCTGGCCTGTGACCCAGAGGTCACTGGTTCAATTCCCAGTCAGGGCACATGCCTGGGTTGCAGGCCAGGTCCCCAGTAGGGGGCGTGCAAGAGGCAACCACACATTGATGTTTCTCTCCCTCTTTTTCCCTCCCTTCCTCTTGCTCTAAAATAAAACATTTTTTAAAAAGATAGAGGCTTTCTCTTAAAAAAAAAAAAAAAAAAAAGAGCTGATCCCTAACTGCCCAAAATTTATGAGATGATTACATGCTTACAAATACATCAAAGTCCACTCTTCCTCATGCATATGTGTACATACATAGAAAAAGGGAATATATGATAAAAAGAAAAACTCTATGATATGTATCAGAACTACAAAAAGGCCATTGACAGGCCTTTAAGTGGATAGCTAGAAAGGAGTGTGGAAAGGGTAGTTAGATCACAACAGTAGAGCTTTTCAAGGACAAAGGCTTAGGAGATCACCCAAAAACAGAACTGAAGAAAAATAAAATACACAGCCAAGATTTCAGAGTTCATAGTAAGTTCTAAAAATTTCACTTGAAACTTTTTCTGAATACTTTATTTGTAAATATTTTAAAGTAATTTTTATTGATTATGCTATTATACTTGTCCCATTTTTTCAGCCCTTTCTACTCCTCCTCCCTACACCCCCCTCCCACCAGCATTCCCCTACCTTAAGTTCATGTCCATAGGTCATATATACAAGTTCTTTGGCTTCTCCATTTCCTATACTAGTCTTAACCTCCCTCTATTTTATACCTACCAATTATGCTTCTTATTCCTTGTACCTTCCCCCCCCTTTCCCCCCTCACACTGATACCCTCCATGTGATCTCCATTTCTGTGGTTCTATTCCTCTTCTATTTGCTTAGTTTGTTTTTTAAGTTCAGTTATTGATAGTTGTGAGTTTGTTG
>VMDR010006123.1:0-47246 GCA_007922815.1 Macrotus californicus
AGCCATCTCAATAGGGTAAGAAAAAGAAACAGAAAGGTAAGGATTAGAAAGGAGGACATAAACTGTAACCTTTGTAAGAAAGTGGTATGACTTTATACTTAGAGATCTCAAAGGAATCTATATACAAATAAATACAATTAATAATACAAATTTAAAAGACTGCTACATGTAAGACAGATTGCTTTCAAAAGTAAAGTGCAATAAAGATATATAATGTAAAAAAACAAAGAATAAAAAATATAATATACCTGGAATAAATCTAATAAAAACAATCAAGTCATTTATATAGAAAATGATAAACCTTTCTTAAAAATCTTAAGATCTAAAAACATAGAGAGTAATACTGTCCTCATGGGGGTAAAAGTCTCTATAAAGACTTCAGTTCACCACAAAGTCAGAATTTCTCCACAAATTAAGAAATAGACTCAATGTAATTCTGGCCAAACTCAGTGGAGTTTTTCCTGGATCCCAAAAACTGATTTTCAAATTTATATGGGAAAGAAGGCCCCAGATTAGCCAAGATGCTCTTGAAAAGCTACATGGTGGACCGTGCTCTACCAGGTTCCAAGACTTATAACACATATATTGTAATTTTGACATTGTGGGGTTGGCCCAGGGTAGACAGACAACTAGTGGAATAAAATAGTGGGCTTAGAAACAGGTCGATGCAAAAATAAAAACTTGATATATGACAGCTGGATCAGTGAGGAAAAGACAGAAAGGTTAATAAGAGGTTCTGGAAAATCTGATAATCCGTATGGGGGAAAATATGAACCCTGAATTCTATCTCACATCATACCCAGGAATTAATTTCAGATGAGACAAGTACTTTAGTACAAAACCAAACTTTAAAAAGTTTTAGGCACCCAAGATGTCCTTCAGTAGGTGAAATGTTTAAATGACTGTAGTGCATCCATACAAGGGAATATTATTCAGTGAGGAAATGAGCTGTCAAGCCGTGAAAAAACATAAAGGAAACTATAAAACATATTGGCAAATGAAAATAGCTTATCTGAAAAGATTACATAGTGTGTGATTTCAACTATATGACATTCTGGAGTAGTCAAAACAACAGAGGCACAGGATGGGGGAATGGCAGGGAGGGAGGGATGAAGAAGTGGAGCACAGAATACATTTAGAATAGTGAAACTATGCTGTTTGATACAATGATGATGGATACATATCATTATACATTTGTCAAAACTCATAGAATATACAACACAAAGAGTGAACTCGAATGTATACTATGAACTTTAGTTAACAATGACATAACAATATTGGCTCATCAATTCTAACAAATGTACCACACTAATACAAGATTTAAGTAATAGAGGAAAATGTGAGGGTAGGGGTATGTAGTAAATCTTTGTACTTTCCAATCATTTTTTCTGTAAACCTAAAACTGCTCAAAAAATAAATCTTTTTTTTTTTTTAAATTAGGAGACAATAAAGAACAGTTTTATCTGTGAATTCCGAGTAAGATAGATTTCCTTCCTTTTTTTTTTTTCACTTTTGTTCAATTACAGTTGTCCCTCTTTTTCCTTAAGAATTGCTCTCCCCTGCCCCACCCACCCCCTTAACCCCACAGTCAATCTCCACCCCATTGTCCATGCGCAGGGTCCTTTATACATGTTCCTTGACTTGCCCTTCCCCTTCTTTCCTCCGTTATTCCCTTCCCCCCAGTCACTGTCAGTTTGTTAGATAGATTTCTTAAGTAGGATGCAACAATAAAGAAAAAAGATGGACAAGTGTGGCTAAATTTATATTAAGACGACTTATTTAAAAATAGTGTAAAGAGAATGAGACACAGGCTATAGGCGGGGGAAGATATTTACTACAATTATGACTGATAAATATTCAATACTAGCTTCCAAACATATACAATACTCCTAAAAATAAAAATGAAAGAGCTAAACCACAAGAATTACAGAGAGATAGGCAAAAGGCATGAAAAGAGGAAATATAAATGGCCCCCAGACGGATGGAAACACGCTCAACGTCATTACGAACAGACAAAACAATGAGTACCTGACCCTCGCCCAAGACAAAGCGGAGAAGGCTGCCAGTGCAAAGTGTGATGGCGCAGCCGCTTTGGGAAGCTCCTCGGCCTTACCTTGGAATGTTGCATGTGATTTAGCTTATGAGCCAGCGATGTTGACTCCTAAGTCTATGCCACAGGGAAATTCTTTCATGTGTTTCCCAGAGGTCAAGCATATTCATATCAGCATTTTATGTTGGTGTATTTAAAAGCAAAAACCTGAAATAAATTGTTTTCAGATGTCAAATGGACCAGATGAATTGTGGTACATTTTATGCAAATGAATACTACATGGCAGTGAAAATGAAAAAGCTGTTTTAACACATCTCTAAATGAATGAATCTCAAAAACATACTATAGAGTGAAATAACAAACAAGAATGAGGGGATTCCTATACAGAGGTTAAAACCAGCTAAACTTAACCGTATATACTTACAGATATATACACATGTAGTAGAGCTACAGAAAGAAGCAAGTGCATACCTGACATTAAAAAAATTGCTAATGGTGCCAAGACAACAAAAATGGCCGAAATGAAAGAACTGATCAAAGCTCCAAAAAAAAAAAAATACAACTAAGCAACAAAGAGATAGCCAGCCTATCAGATGCACAATTCAAAACACTGGTAATCAGGATGCTCACAGACTTGGTTGAATTTGGTCACAAATTAGATGAACAAATGAAGGCTCCGTTAAGTGAAATGAAGGAAAATGTACAGGGAACCAACAGGGATGGGAAGGAAACTGGGACTCAAATCAATGGTGTGGACCAGAAGAAAGAAAGAAACATTCAAGCACAACACAATGAAGAAACAAGAATTCAAAAAAAACGAGGACAGGCTTAGGAACCTCCAGGACATCTTTAAACGTTCTAACATCTGAATCATAGGGTTGCCAGAAGGAGAAGAGGAACAGAATGAAATTGAAAACTTATTTGAACAAATAATGAAGGAGAACTTCCCCAATCTGGCGAAGGAAATAGACTTCCAGGGAGTCCAGGAAGCTCAGAGAGTCCCAAAGAAGTTGGACCCGAGGAGGAACACACCAAGGCACATCATAATTACATTCCCCAAGATGAAAGATAAAGAGAGAATCTTAAAAGCAGCAAGAGAAAAAGAGTTACCTACAAAGGAGTTCCCATCAGACTGTCAAGCTGATTCTCAAAAGAAACCTTACAGGCAAGAAGGGGCTGGCAAGAAGTATTCCAAGTCATGAAAGGCGAGGACCTACATCCAAGAATACTCTATCCAGCAAAGCTATCATTTAGAATGGAAGTCAGATAAAGTGTTTCCCAGATAAGGTCAAGTTCAAGGAGTTCATCATCACCAAGCCCTTATTATATGAAATATTAAAGGGACTTATCTAAGAAAAAGAAGATCAAAAATAGGAACAGTAAAATGACAACAAACTCAGTTATTAACAACTGAACCTAAAACAGAAACAAAAACAAACTAAGCAAACAACTAGAACAGGAACAGAATCACAGAAATGGAGATCACATGGAGGGTTATCAGTAGGGGAGTGGGTGGGAGAGAAGGGATAAAGGTACAGGGAATTAGAAGCATAAATGGTAGGTAGAAGATAGACAGGGGAGGTTAAGAATAGTATAGGAAATGTAGAAGTCAAAGAACTTATATATGTGACCCATGGACATGAACTAAAGAGAGGGGATGTGGGTGGGAGGGGGTGTGCAGGGTGGAGGGGAATAAAGGGGAGAAAATGGGATAACTGTAATAGCATAATCAATAAAATATATTTTAAAAATTGCTACCTTTCAGAGATGGTGATGCATTGAGACGGGTCACATAGCATTTCTTAAGGCAAATATTTTCTTCACTTATTCCCCTAAAGAATTTGGAGAAAACATGTATTTGCTTCTACATTTCAAGTTAACATCAAAAATTTGTATTATAAGTTGAAATAGTTGCAAAGAATGTAATTTCTAGCATATTATAAGTATTGACATTTAAAAATGATACTGTGATACATTTCTTTTAAAAGTATTTAATAGAACATATTATAAATTTTGATCCTGTCACCAACCAACCTCTTAGAACATATACCAACAAGCTTTTCCACATGAAAATATGTAAATCTTGAACAATATTTCTATTCTCTTTCCCTTACACACTTTTGTCCTTATAGATTGTTATGCTTGAAAGTGATCTATTGGTTACCATATCATACTTACCCAAAACAAAATATGCATATAAATGTAATTCTTTTTTTAAGTGTATTTTATTGATTATGCTATTACAGTTGTCTCATTTTTTCCCTCCCCTTTATTACCCTCCACCCTGCACTGGAAACAGCTTGGTAGGCCTGCAAATTTCATGGTGCAGGGTCTCAGGGAATCACCAGGGAGGGCAAACAGTGATATCCAGGTCAATGGCACCTGCCTGCTGTCTCTGTGGGGAGGGCTCATTGAATGAACCATGGCCTCTGCCAGCACTTCTGTCTGGGAGAAAGGTGCCCCCAGCTCTTGCCCTAATGCCAGGCACTTCCATTCCTCCCCATGTGCCTCTGGTGCCTTTCAAGCTGCTGCCCTAGTGCTGCAACTCAGAGGTAGTGAGTCAGCTGCAACTCAGAGGTAGTGAGTCAGAGTAAGTCTGTGTGTGGGTCCTTTAAGAGGAACTGCCTGGGACTCCAGAAGCACTCTGTCTCCCTCAGCCACAATCCTTGCTGGCTTTTACAGCCAGAAGTTATGGGGACTTCTCTTCCTGGCACTGGGACCCTGGGATGGGGAACCAGGTGTGGGTCTGGGACTCCTCACTCCTCAGGAGGACTCACAGCCAAGATTTCCCTCCTGATTTTTATCTATCACATGTGGGTGTAGGATCAGCCTGTTCCACATCTCTGTCCCTTCTACCTGTCTCCATGTGACTTCTTTCAATCCCTAGTTGTGGGACTCCTATTCAGCTGGATTTCAGGCAGTTTTGAATGATGGTTTTTCTGTAGTTTTGTTGTAATTTTGATGTGGTTGTGGAAGGATGTGAGTATGCCACATTCTACACTGCCATCTTGACTTGGAAGTCTGGGAATATATTCTTTGTAAGAAGAATCATGATCTCCTATACTTTTTATAAATAGGAATGTTTATATGGGTAAGAATGGTGGGACTAGCAGTTCATTTAGACATTTTTTTATTAGTAGGCAAAAATGGTAAGCATTTTACAGGAAGAAAAAAGATGTGAAATCAGTATAATTACAATGAAAATTTATAATGTAATTGGTAAAATAGGCTTTAATTACCACATTGAATACTACATACCACATGAAAGAATTTACATGAAAATTTTATCTTTGGGTGTTGCACAAAACCATCCTAAACACTTTGGCAGTCCCAGAAAACACTCCAGTTTTATTGAAAAAAAAATAGAATAATTCTGCTTCTTCATCTCAAAATGTTTTTATTTCCAGCAAATGACCTACCCTAAGAAACAGTCTTGAGACCAGCTCAACAGAAATGCTTCATTTTAAATATTCAAAAAAAGCTCAGGTTTTTAGTGTTGAATATTTTTCCCCCGTGTTCTTCTTGGCTTGCTCTCCCAGGTCTCTTTCTCATTCTTTGAAAATGAACTGGGGAATAAAGAGGTGAAAATTATCATTGCCACCCCCGTTCCTTACCATCACTGGAGATCTAACTTCAGAATATCTTAACAGGAGCCCAAATACCTGATGGCAAAATTCATGCTTTACTCTTGACAGAAATATGTATAAAATGAGAAACAAAGACAGCCCTGTGGGTTGATGATGCCTTGCTTAATCCTTCAGGAGGCCTGGCCCATCTGGAGATGAGAGGTGTCACTGCCCAGGACCTGGTCCTTGGTGACATTTGCCGTGGGTGCTTTGGGTTGGTAGGAGGACAATTGTGAACTCAAGTGTTCTCAGGCAAATTTGGTTTAGGAAGAGTATACATGGAATTTGGGTATCTAGAGACAGATTTCCTTAAACTGGTAGATATGGATGTACCCCCGAGAGTTTTTACGTACCTGAGCAGGGGTGAGAGGGCTGAAAGCCTCAGTTTGAAGAGCCCTGTTGATGGTATTTCTGATATTCTCTTTCTTAAAATGGGTTGTGGGAACATGCATATCTGTTTCATTTGACTAGTTTTCTTTAAATTGTATATGTTATTACACTTTATGCATATGATCTCTCTCAATAAATATAGTTTTTAAAATCTACAGTTTGCAGGGCAGTTTTATTTCTCTCTCTCTCTCTCTCTCTCTCTCTCTCTCTCTCACACACACACACACACACACACACACACACACACACACACACTCTTGCGCATTCATGGAAACCGCAGCCCAGGGAGACTGCATTCACAGGTGTGCCAGCTGTGGACAATGCGAAAATCTCCACATCTGACAAAATTCCTCTCAGACAGAAAGCTATCTTAGGAAGGAAAATGGTAAGCCCTATTATGGGTTAGATTTTAAAGAGGTTATTAAACAAAAAGATAGTTTAATAGTTTCACATTAAAAATGAAGGAATTTGGATCAGCCCTCCCATATATTGTCAATGTAGGGTCCATGATCTTTGACATGTATCAAGATTACTCAATGGGAAAAGGACAGTCTGTTCAACAAATGGTGTTGGGAAAACCAAATAGCACACGCAAAAGACACAGTTGGACCCTTATCTTACACCATATCTAAAAATTAACTCAAAAGGGATTGGCAATGAGGGTAATCTGCCTGTGACATCTGTCACTCCATTGATTGCCAGGGTTGATTTGGCTGATCTGGCTGGCTAGGCAGATGTCCCCCCCTCCCTCACCACTCCATGTGTGTCCCTCCAGAAGCTGTGCGCTCAGTGGAAGGGACGACCTTCCCTGATAGAGGAGAGGACCGTGCTTTGGTAAAGGGTATATGAGTAGCTCCCCTGCTAGAAACTCCAAACAAGCTCTCAAGGTCCATAAAAATATAACAACAACTCAGAAGAGATTAAAGACTAAAGACCTAAACATAAAACCTAAAACAGGACACCTCTTAGAAGAAAACATAGGGGAAAAATTTCATGATATTGGACTTGGCGTTAATTTCTTGGATATGACCAAAAGCACTATCAACAAAAGTGAAAAGGCAGCCTATGGAATGGGACAAAATATTTACGTATCATATATCTGCTAAGGGGTTAATATCCACAATATAAGAACTCCTACAACTCAATAGTTTAAAAAAATCTAATAACTTGACTAAAAAAATGGGCAAAAGACTCAAATAGCAACTTCTCTAAAGATGATATAAAGCATATGAAAAGTTGCTTAACATCGCTAATCATAAAAGAAATGCAAATCAATACCCCAATGAGATATTACCACATACCCATTCAGATTGCTACAAAGAACAAACAAACTGAAAATAACAAGCGTTGGCCAGGACATGGAGAAACTGGAATCATTCACTGTTGCTGAGATTGTAAAATGTCACAACTGTTATGGAAAACAGTATAATGGTTCTTCAAAATATTAGAAATAGAACAGCCATACGATCCAGCAATCCCCAAAAGGACTGAAAGTAGGGTCTCAAAGAAATGTTTGTACACCCATTTTCACAGCAGCACTACTCAGAATAGCAAAGAGGTGGGAGCAGCCCAAGTGTGCATCAACAGAAAAATTGATTAAAAAATTGAAAAAACACACACCATACAATGGAATATTGGGTAGCCTTAAAACAGAAGGAAATCCTAACACATGCTATAATATGTATGAAACTGGAGGACATTATGCCACGTGAAATTAGCCAGGAACCAAAAGACAGAATTACTATATGATTCCACTTATATGAGGCATCTAAAATAGTCAAATTCATAGAAACAGAAAGCAGAGTGGTGCTTATTAAGGGCTGGGGGGAAAGAAAAAGCAGGGTAGTAGTTTAAAGAGTATAGGCCCTCTGTTCAAATTCCTGCAATGACTCTTCACGACTATCAGAGGGGCAGCCAAAGTTGTTAAAAGGGCCTCCGAGGTCCCTGTACCCTGCCCTCCCCCGACACCCCCACCAAACCGAACCTCACTGGCTCATCTCCCCCCTCTCTCCCCTCATTCACTCTGCTCCAGCCTTCCTGGCCAGCCTGAGGTTTCTCCACCCTGCCCGGCCTATTCCTATCTTAGGGCCTTTGCTCTAGTTAGTTCCTCTTTCTAAAATGTTCTTTGTCCAGAAATCTGCTCCATTAACTTTTTAGCTTTCTTCAGCTCTTTGTTCAAGTATGACCTCAGTGAGCCCTCTCCTGACCACCCTATGAAACACTGCAACATTCTTCCCCATTCACCATTTTATCCGGCTGCACCTTCTTTCTAGTCTATGCACTTACATCTTTGACATATTGATATGATTTTTTGTTTATTCCTTCTCCTACTAGAGTGTAAGCTCCAGGAGAAGGGGAATTTTTCTGTTTGGAATCGATGTGTCTCCCAAGCACCTAGAAGAATGCTTTATAAATAGTAGCTCTTCAACAAATATTTGCTGAATGTTGAATCAACCTGCACAAGCAAAAGCACTGTTTCCCCAAATGAATCTGGGGCATGCTGATTCCAAAGGATGCTCACTATGTACTCAAAAAATGCCTTGTGCTCAAATGGTGACGGAAGGAGACTTGACTTGGGGCAGTGAACACACAATACAATATACAGAGGATGTGTTACAGAATTGTACACCTGAAACCTGTATAATTTTATTAACCAGTATTACCCCAATAAGTTCAATAAAAAAGTAAAAAAAAAAAAGCGGCTTGTGGTCAACTAAGGTTGATGCCCTTTTTTTGGAGATTGACAATTGGCAGTACCTGCTACGTTGCAGAAATGGCACATTAGGAGTATAGGGAAAGAACCCAGGCAACAGGGGCAAATATGTTCCTACTTTGGTCCTATGAATCACAGGCTGTATATTCGGCATTTAGGGCTCCCTGGGGTAATGTGCTGACGGAAGGCCACACAGGCTCTGGATAACAATCTGGGTGGATCATGAGGACTGCAGTGAGAAAAGAAGACGGTCATGAGTCCCGTTGGCTGCATTGATTGCCAGGAAACCATCCGCCCATTCATTCTGAAATACTGCTGTGCTTGGCATTTTCACTGGGCCAGGGTGCAGAACAGAGACTGAGGAGTAAGGTAAACAATACAAGAGCTGAGGGACATTCCAAGGGGCCTCCAAATGGTCTGGAGTGAAGGGTTATTGCTATGGAGCTCCCAGAAGCTGAAGATGACAGTGACCTCAGCAACAATACCCATGGTATGGTAGGGGTGGAGGGTGGGGAGGGTGGGGGCCAGGCATCTCAGGAAATCAGAGGCTCCAGGGGTATCAGGCTAGACCCTATCTCTCTCTCTCTCTCAACACCCGCTCGCGGTCGCAGCCAACCAGAAAATCCTGGCAGCATAAGCAGATAGGATTTTGCCTATCTCTGTATTCTCCAATATTATCTTTAATCACACTTTATTATATGGGACACTTCTTTGGCAAGGTAACTATGTATTTGGAACACAGCCAAAGAAACAGGAAGTAGAGAAAAAAAGCCTCTGAATATTCAAGATAGTACAGCGTTTACTTAAAACTGAAGTACTCCACGTCTTTAAGAACTCCTTAGGCACTCAGCTTTCAAAGCCTAGTGATTCTATAGCAATGTATAGAGTTCCCCAGATCACAGGAGAACAAAAAATAGGACGCAAGACAGTGACAACTGAAATATGAGGCCCAGAGAGGAGACTGAAAACCAGAAAGTAGACACAGCAGTTGAGAAAGCTTACCTCTTTGGGCGTAGTTTAGAGCAAGGACGAACTCTTGACATGTCAATGGACTTCAAAGCATCACTCTTGCAGGATGGTCCTTGTTTTCATGAATGCCCATCTCATCATTAAAAATTCAGTTATGAGCACTAATTCCGTTTAAATATGCAGGGCTATATGATTTTAGGAAGACGTACTTCCCAAAAGACCAAAGTTAAAAATAAAGTTAGCCTTGGCTGGGTGGCTCGGTTGGTTGGAGCATCGTCCCCAAACAGCAAAAGGTTGCAGTTTGGATCACCTGTCAAGGCACATATATCTAGGTTGCAGGTTTGATCACTAGTTGGGGCACGAACAGGAGGCAAGTGATTGATGTCTCTCTCTCTGTCTCTCTCCCTCTCTCTCTCTCTCCCCCTGTCCCCCTTTTTCTCTCTTTAAAATAAATAAACACATCCTCGAGTGAGGGTCAAAAAAATAAAATAAAGTGTTAGTTCTTAAAGAGTAGGCTTTAGCTAGGCTGTTAATATTTTCTGAACAATTAGTTTGTGATAGGTTATTTCACATATAACCTTTCCTTCAGTTCTCATACCAGGCCCAAGAGATCATAATCCTTATTCCCACTTTACAGAGGAGAAAATTGAGACTTGAGGAAGTTAATTGATTTACTCAGAGTCACAATACCAGTCAGTAAAAGGCAGTGTGAACTTTCAGATCCAGTTTTGTTTTGCTCTGAAGGCTGGGTTTTTTATATTTTCATTATCTGTTCCTCTTCTAGGTTTTAGGCTCCAGTCCTGACCACTCAGAAGTTGTACAAAATCGTATTTATAAATATTGTTCTGAGTTTTTTTAGTTAAAGGAATTTTGTTAGGAAGCTTCATTTATGCATTCAGTTATCAGTGACTAATTTCTGCTCTGCACTTCTCATAACTGGTTTCTTTCAGAGGTTGGTATATTATCTTTGATTCTTTTGTCTTTAGACACATCAGCACCTCCTTGATGTATGTACGTAAGTTAGGATGCTGAGCTGATTTGTGTTGATTTATCTTGAATGACCAAGTGATGAATATTCTTAGGAAAACATGCTATTACTCAGCAGTAATAACTAAATCTGGTTGGTGTTCAGTTATATTTCTTCATTTTCTGAACATGTACAAATATAAAAACAATGTTTAATTGTGATCTCAACCTTAAAAAATGTTATGCAAGTAGGTGACAATGTGTGTTCCAAGCAAACACAAACTGGTTGAGCTAAAATGTTAAAAAACTGAGCACTTATTACAAAATCTATATTCCCTAAGGTTCTGTGAATAATGCTTAAGGAAACGCTTAAAAAGCAAGAGTGATACCTACTGTGAGTCAATTTAGAACATTCTGCAGATCAGCCTCAAATGTTAAGGATGGAGTTTAATGTCCTACGCAGACAACAATTTCTGCAGTTTTCCTGAAGGTGGACTCCTAGCATAATAAAAAGATTTCTGTATAATACAAAGAAAAATGGAATAGCCATATTTGAGTCCTACTTTTGCTGTTTACTAGCTATATAAGCTAGTTGCAAATTTACAGAAATAAGCATTCTAATACATAAAAATAGAGAGAATGGCCCCGGCTGATTTGGCTCAGTGGATTGAGTTCCAGCCTGAGAACCAAAGGGTTGTCCATTGGATTCCCAGTCAGGGCACATGCCTGGGTTGCAGGCCAGGCCTCCAGTGGGGGGGGGGGGGGGTGCACCAGAAGCAACCACACACTGATGTTTCTTTCCCTCTCTTTCTCCCTACCTTCCCCTCTCTAAAAGTAAATAAATAATTTTTTTTTTAAACGGAGAGAATGAAGGCACGACAATAAAATGATAACACCTGTCCTTCCAACCTCAGAGAGTTGTTGGCAGAATGAAAAGGATGACATAAATGAAATGTTCTGTGAATATACTGTATCAACACATAAACATTTAGTATTATTAAAGTAGTAATTCCATTTTTACACAGGTCATATCATTGTTGATGGTTTTGTAGTGATTGACTTTGGTCAAATCTAGACTGATTGTGTCATTAGAATTTTATCTCCTTGAGGGGTCTTACCTTTGGAAACTTTGAGGACTGCTTTAATTTAGTTTTGCTGTTTAGGGCCCGGTCTGGCATGTGACTGGTGCTAAGGGTTTATCAGTCCATGGTGTCATGCTGCTTTCCTGAAACATGCCAGAAGCTTTTTCAGGTCTTTTTGTCTGGCCTTTAATTTTAGACCAGTCATCAGGATGAGCCCTGGATCTTCTGGATGACTTCACATTCTGAGCAGGGTTTAATCTCCTGCAAGGGAGATTAAAGACTTGACTTTGATATCAAGTCTCATTCTACTGCAGATAGAAAACAGGTGAGACACAGTGCCTCTGGCATCTTGCTGCTGCCTCCTCTGGAACAGTAAATATAATGCCTGTCCACAGCAATGACGGGGCTATGTCAGGTATGTGGGTGGGCCTCCCGATAAAGAGAGCAGAGCTTTGTTTTAGAGGAGGCAAAGCAGCATAATGAGTCAGAGCCCAGGCGCGGGAATCAGACATGTGTTTTACTGAACCTCCCTGAACAAAACCAAGCTCTTCAACTCTACCAGCTCCAGGTTTCTTATCTGCAGAGATGATAATAACTACCACATGGGTGATTGTGACTGGTATATGAAACAGCTTTTACAAAGTTATATCTAGCATGTAATAATGATGGTACTGAATCTGCAATGGAAAGAGGATGGAAACAGGGATGAAGGGGAAGGAACAGAGAGCCACGTGTTCATGGTGCAGCTCTTGTAAATCTTAAGAATCATATCCAGTTCCCCAGAAGCCTACTTAAATAATCTACAGTGTCACTTATCTGTTCTCTGGATGCTGTGTCATCTAATAGTTCTTTTAATATTAATTGTACTACCGTATCAGTGGAACTTTTCTTATGTGGCAGTTTATATCTGTGCTGATTTTTATTTTTTAAACAGTGCTTTCCAGCCCCTTCTTCCTCAAACACCCCTCTCAAGCTGTTGCTCAAGATAAGAGGAACAGAGCTTGTCATGGTCAGTTCCTAGACCTGGGTGGCGTCTAACGAGCCTGTGTAGGCTCATTAATTTTCAAGCATACGCCTGTGTGTCTGTGGTGAGATTGTCATCTGGTGGTGGGAGTCCCCTGTAAAATCTCCACGGTGACAAGGAGTGGTGGTAGGGTCTGCTTTATGCCCCTCGACAGGGGACATAGGTTGAGACACTCCGGTCTGGCCACTTAAAGTTCAGTGCAGTTTGTTGGTGATGAAACTCAAGAAAGGGGGCGAGTCTGGGTGCCGGGGCCCTGGCTAGCAGCACGGGGTTCTCCTTGGGTTCCCTTTGCAGTAAGGACTGCGAGGGAGAAAGCTCGAAAAGAAAGCGCAGGAAATCTTAGCCAGCGATGGAACAGGGAGCAGGGCGAGTGCGTAAATAGGGTGGGGCAGGGGGTTAGCCTCAGGGAAAGGCGGCCGCCTGGGTGCTGTGGGTGGAGGTCGTGACGTTTTGCAGGGAGAAGGGACAGCGAGCTCGGAGGAGGAGCGGCGTCTCCTGCTCCCGGGGCCGCGCGCCAGCAGCGCGCCCGCGGGCATCGCTTTTCCACTCCTGGCGCCTCGGGTCCAGGCTAGGCTGGGCGGCCCGGGCGGCGCTCTGGGCCGGGCTCCGCGTCCCCACTTTTCCTGCCTCCCTCCCTCCTCTCGGGCGGTCCCCAAAGCCAGGCCAATGAGCGCCGAGAGGAGGGAGCGGGAAGCGGCGTGCTCGGCGCGGCCCTCCTACGGCGCCCTGGCCGCGGCGCCAACGCTAAGTTTGCGCCACGGGAGTTGGCGTCCGATCGTGTCCCTCGGCCTCGCTGCTAGATCCCCGCGAGCGAGGAGGTCGCTTGCTCCTCGGGCGGCCACCCACGAGCACTCGGGCGGGAGGACGCGAAGTAGTGTGGCGGGTGCCGGGGCTGGGGCAGCCGCCTCCCGAAGATGCGGGATGGCAGCCGAGCCGCCGTCCAAGCTCTCGTACCGCACCACAGGCTGCACCTGCCTGCACCCGCTCAGCCAGCTCCTGGGCATCCCGCTGGACCAGGTGAGTGCGGCGCGGGGCGCAAGACCCCTCCCCGAGCCAGCGCGAGCGTGGAGTCTACGGGGGAAATGTTATCTCCCTCTGTCCCCGCCCCATAGCAGATTTTACAGCTACAAAACCGACAGGTGGGCATTTTTTTTTTTTTTTTTTTAGTTTATTTTTCTCCTGTAAGTGTTAAAAACATCGATGTACCCTACACAACAGACCCGAAAGAACTTAAAAAAAAAAAGTTTTGGGTTGCCTTGTTTCCTGTTACCAAGTTCTAAAGTCTTCTGATAGGTGACTTAGTTGTTTCTTCCATCAGTGGAGTCATTATTTTTAATGTAGATGATTCTACATAGAAATTACACTTGGTTAATTTAGAGGCTATAAGCCGATAGCTTTTGAATGAGAGACCTGGGTTTTAAACTTCAGCAGTGAGACTTGTAAAATCAGAATGACAGTTATTTTGTACCATATGTGATGCCCATTCGACAGGGAGGAAGGACACAGGACACTGGTTTCCCCAGGGCTCCCCGAGTCGGACAGGTTAGTGGGAGAAGAGGGGGCGCTGTTGAAGTTATTCGGACTTACGTCGTCTGCTACCATGAGAATTGAAAATGGCAATAAAGAACAGTAATTCCTCGTAGGAAGTCTTCCTGAGGGTGGTGGCTGCCTTACTCATTTTCTTGTCTGCGTTAGGCGCTACAGGCTAGATCCACCATGGCCTTGGTATCGAGTCAACAAATGTTTGTTGATTTAAATGGAACCGGGTGGGGCTGCTGGAGGAGGGCCCACTGCACTCCTGCCCGTTTTGCTCCAAGCTGAGTATTTGGCCAGGTTTCTTCCTCTGCCTTTCACTAGTGATCTTTTTTGCTTTCTTTTTTTCCCACCAAGAGCACACCTGCCGCCCTTTCCACTCACATTCTTTCAGCAATGAGGAAGTGAGAGCCGGCAGGTTGCCTTACTCAGATACTATTTATTGGTCCACCTTCTACCTGGTTTCCTCTGAAGATCTGATTCAGAGCCTTACTTGATCTCACCATTGCTTTCTTATCAGTTGCAAAATCCAAGTGAGTTAAGAACTTGAGAGAGGTATCAAATCCTAACTCGTGCTGTTGTAAATTACCCCTCTGCTGTGTCCTGAGGGTGGAGGGGCCTAGCGATCTTGGCAAAGGCAGAAATGACAGCCGTCTTTAGCCCTGAAGTGAATATAACAGAGCTGAATTCCCTTAAGGGGAGTTTGTTTTGTGCTTACCTGCCCCCCACCCCATCAGAATTTATTTTAATTGCATCTTCTGTTTTAAGCTATTCTGCACAGGTACAGAGAGGAGTCCAGTGAGGCCTTGTGTACGGAAAGAGACTTGCTGATGGAGCCTGGCAGGTTGTGACTGGGAGGTGCCAGTATGATGTTATTAAGTGCTTTTTAACTGCATCCACCCCCATCTCCACATTTCCTAGGTTTCTGTCAAGGAACCTTGTTTTTAACTTATGAAAAAGAATATAAGGGCCTCACAGATGTTTAACAGATGTTTAAGGATTTCTGGGATGATTGAAGGAAGAATGTGGGCGGTGGGCAAGGAAGGAACACCTTGTGATCTCTTGGATTTTGGGACAGCCCTTCCTCCCTCCAGCAGGGTCCGATCTGAATGACTTTCCGTGGACGAAGCACTTACAGGGCAATGCCCCAGCTAGCTTATTTTACACCCAGGGAAACATCCCAAATCATGAACAGTGTGATTTCAGGATATATGGTGGCTTGAGAGTTTGCAAGCGTGATGTCTTCTTCACACTTTCAAGGGCGTTTTGAAGATCTTAAATGTCAGACTCACCTGGGTGTAATTCCTGCTCTGTCAGCAAACTTCCTGTGTGACCACATCTGAGAGCCTCAGCATCCTCATGTGTAAAATGGGAGATGGCAATAAGACCTTCATTTTGGAGTTGAGAAGTTTTATGTAGATATACAATTCCCCATGTGAGGAAGGTCCTTATATCAGACCCGGTCCTGGCAGGAAACAAAATTCAACTCAAGGGGCCGCAATGGAGAAACGTGAATGAATTACTTAGAGGGGTGTGGGCAGCATTAGGGAAACTGACCAAGGATGTTCAGGTACCAAGACCTGGGAGTCCCAGGGGAAAGGGAAGGAAGTCGTGTTGTCACTGCCCAGGGAGAGCTGCCCCCAACCCCTGCCAGGACGGAGTGGGGGAGTAGATGGAGAACCTCAGCCCTTCTCCCCCTCCCACCCTCTCACCCCAAGGTGGCTGGGTCTGCAGGGGTTCCTCCCCAGGCAGAGAAAAGGAGGGCCTGATCTGGAGGGCAGTTCAGGAGTACAGTCCTTGATCAGTGTTTGCTCCTGTTGCATTAAAGAGTGACTTTTATTGGCTTGTGATATGCTAAAAAAATGATAAAACATATTCCTCAAATAGCCCACATTGTTCTTCATTTGCCTCTTAAAGACACTGAATTTTTCCTCCCAATGAATGACTTCACATTACACATGTGCCTTCATAATGTCTGAATTGAATGCACTTTTGAGAACTTCTTTGGTTTTGGATGTTCCTGTATCAAGTAGTTTATTATTTGCAAAAATTGAAATACCTGTTGAGCATTCTACTATGTGAGTGAAAACTGCTTTTATTGTTATTTTCCTGTTTCTTCCATTTACCTGTTCTGTTAACTCCTGGGGAAGCATGTGTGTGCTTGTGACCGTGCTGAGGAAAAAAATCTGTGGTTTTAGTTTCCAGGGACTTTTACCAGCTTGACATCCTCTTATAGATGTTAAATGTAAAATCATCTCATTTAATCAGAAACAAGTAGAGCCCAGCGCTGCAGATAGAGCATAGGAAATGAGTGATGACTTAGGGTCTTCCAGAGGTACCTCCCAAATGAGTATGTTAAGAGTTGATTTCTAAATAGCGAGTCTCTGTCTGTCCAGCAAATACGGAGCTCTGGGAGTTAGTACGATTATTCAGATATAAAGCTTCACTTACTCAAGATAGGTTTGATGAGAACTTTTCTTTCCAATTCAGGGAGAATCAAGGAACGGAGGATGAGTGTTTTATTTCTTGTTTAAATCATCTGTTCATGTCACCTGGCCAGGGAGCTTAGTTGGTTGGAACGTCATTCTCATATGCCAAGGTTGTATATGCTGAGGTTATGGATTTGGTCCCAGTCAGGGCACATACAAGAATCAACCAATGAATGCATAAATAAGTGGAACAACACATCCATGTTTCTCTCTCTCTCTCTGTCAAATCAATCAATAAAAATTTTAAAAAATAAATCATCTGTTCATGTCCTGTCCACTTTGCTTTGGTTGTGGAGTGCGACATGATCCGACTTTAACCAAAGCCTTCTAAGTTTGCAAGATTGACTCAGCTACCAGCATGGGTGAGATCCTGACCTCATTAGCCTCTGTGGTGCATGGTTGTATTGGGAGCTGTGAAAGCTGAAACTCTTTCCTGGTTTTGAGGAATTTCCACTTTGGTGGGGGAACTCCGGGTGCCAAGGCTATTTTTATTAACTGGTACCCCTGAATTCTGTGTTTGTATAAAGTACCAAGTCCATGTTAAATGAGGAGTTTTTGGGTTGGTTTGTTTACCCCTCCCTCCTTTGCTTAAGTTAACCAGCAGAAAAAGGGACATGAGACAAATAGACCAGGACATAAGAATGCAGGAAATGATATTGAGATTAAAGCAGCAAAGTTTTAGGACTTTTAAGAGTAAGCTTGTGTTACAATTTAAAGGGCGGATGAATGAAGACCAGCTCTGAAAACCTGGCCCTCTGGACTGGTGAGGTACCAGCAGGGGCTGATTGGTTATATCATGTGTGGGCTGGGGGTGGGGAGGCCGTGACCACAGGGTTTCTTTACTTGCCTGGAACCTTTAATCACCCCATTGGTTCCCTTGCACATTCTTGGAAAACCCAACCTTCAACCTTTTTCTTATCTAAGTCTTGCCCTTCCTTAAATGCTCAGCTCACATTCCATAGTCATTATTAAATCAATTCAATATTTATTTAATGTTATTAGTGCCAGGTACCTGGCCAGGTTGTAGAGTCCAAGGATAAAAAAAAGTCAAGACCGTTCCTGTCTGGGAGAGCTCCCACACCGGTAGAGGAGACAAAAGACCCGTGTGAGCACGCAAGCGCAGTGCAGCCCCAGAGCAGTGCAGGTGCTGACAGGGGTTTGTAGATGGAACTCTGGTGGAACGGAGAAGGGAAAGCCGTCGGACACCTAGGATGCCTGTGGAACTCACTGTTTACCTTTGACACGGTTTACATTTGATTTAGTGAATGGTGCCTTATGGTGTTAGTTATCTTGCTGGGTTTATGTGCTGAGTTTCAAACTGATTTAGAGTCCCTTTGAAGTGGAGGTTTTACCCCTTCTTGTATTCCAAGGAAACGGTAGGCTCTCAATAAATGTGTCATTAGAAACGGTATATGCCAATGTTACTGATACCCTTTATAAAACTTCAGTAAATAGGGTGTTTTTTATTTTTTAAAGATTTTATTTATTTTCAGAGAGTGGGGAAGGGAGGGAGAAAGGGAAGCAGAGAAACGTTGATGTGTGAGACAAACATCAGTTGGTTGTGTCTCGCGTGTCCCCAACCTGGGACCTGGCCTGCAACCCAGGCGTGTGCCCTGACCGGGAATTGAACAGGTGGTCCTTTGGTTCGCAGGCCGGCACTCAGTCCACTGAGCCACACCAGCCAGAACAGTGTGACTGAACATGTCAAAAGTGGTTTGTGAAGTTTCTTGGTACTATTGACATTTTGGCCAAACAGTTCTCTGCTGTGAGGCTGCCTTATGCATTGAAAGATGTTTAGCAGCACCCCTGGCCTCTGTCCACTAGAAGCCAATAGCAGGAGAAGGCTGACATGCTCAAAATACACAAGTCAATAGTTATTGGTGATAATGAAAGATGTGTCTTTCATTTTATGGAAGAAACCAGACAGACTTTTTGGCCTACCCAGTACATTCTCTGCCTGGTGCCCCCATCTGCTGCTCTGGAGTTGGGCCCAGCTGCTGGTGATTTAACGAAGTGCTTGAAAGTTTGAGAACCATTGCCCGTTCCAGGGGCCCAGCCTTTTGGCCTCTGTGGGCCGCACTGGCAGAAGAAAAGTTTTCTTGGGCTACATATTAAATGTACAAACACTAACGAAAACAAAAAACAATCTCATATTGTTTTAAGTAAATTTACAATTTTGTGTTGGGCTGCATTCATAGCCATCCTGGGCCGTGGGTTGGACACCCCTGCTAGGTGGATAACTGGGAGACAAGCTGATCAAGCACAGGTGACAGAGATGAGGTACGGTCGTCAGAGAGCATCTCTCAGGTGAGGGGGAGCAGCACTCCAGCCTTGAAGGATGAAGACCCAAGTTTTCAGGTAAACAAACGGCCAAATTGGTCAGGCAGACTGGTGAAAAGGAAGAGCGTGTGCAGAGGTACGGAGTGTGGAACTTGTGTGCTCATGCAGGGAACCGAGTGCCCACTGCAGTGGGCAGTAGGCTGCAGCTGTGTGGACCACAGGACTTCAGGTCAGAGAGGTAAGCAGGACTCGTCACCAGGAAGCTGAAATGCTCCGGGGAGGGGTTTACACTTTATCCCGCAGGCCAGGGGTCAGCGAGCCTTTTTTCGGAAGGGCTAGACAGTAAATATTTCTGACTTTGCGGGCCCTGCAGTCTTTGTCACAACCTCTCAGCTCTGCCGTTATGGGGTGAAAGCAACCACACGTAAGATGGAAATAATGGGGCATGGCTGTGCTCTCCTAAAACTATTTATGGACACTGAAATTTGAATTTCATATCACTTTCAGGTGCCGTGGGACTTTCTTCATTTGTTTTATTTTAACCCTTTACAAATATAAAACACATTTTTAGCATGTAGGCCACACACAAACAGGCAGCCGGCGGGATGTGGCCCAAGGGCCAGAGTTTGCAGACCCCTGCTGTAGACTGATTTTTTTGTAAAGTTTGTGCGTGGACTATCATTCATCAGAATCTATTGCCATGTGTGTTTTGGGGATCTTTGCTAGACCTAATGAATCTGAACATCACAGTGGAAGGGCACCCTCGGTGAGTCTCATGCCAGCTGAAGTTTCGAGCCTCTGCCTACCACCGAAGGGAGGGTGGTGGAGCGTTTAGGTTGTGAAAGGGCTTGCATTCTGCATGTGGTACAGGGGGTCATGGCTGAAGCATGCAGGGATGGGAAGGAGCAGGGGGTTTGAGGATGAGTGAGGATTTAGAGTAATCTTTATGGCTGAGTGGAGGAAGCACTGACCAGAGGCAATTTAATGGGTGGCTGAGTGTAATCAACCCACTGAAAGTCATAGATTTTTAGAGGCACGAATTTGTTAATACGTCACCTTTCTCATTCAGCAGCTTCTTTGAGGAGCAGAAGTAATGCAGATAGTTGGATAGTTCCAGAGAAGGCTGTTGGAGAGGTTAAGAAGTGAGGGTGTTGAAAGACGCTGGCAAATAGTTGGAAGTGATGAAAGCGAAAAGAGAACTCTCCGGAGATGGAAGGACTTTGAGGAGCAGGTGCAGAGGAAGGGAGAGGATTCCCAGTGAAGCTTCTCTGGGCCACGGTGGAGTCAGGGTGTGCATATGGGAGCTAGGGTATCAGTTTGGTTTAGCCCAGGAAATGGGGGTTGGACAGGTTGTCCTCTTCATCAGTGAGGCTTCCCAGTTGAATTCGGGGAGGTGGAGTGGAGAAGAAGACAACCCAGGACCCAAGCTCTCCAGCATGGTGGAGGTTGGTAGAGTCTGGCAGTGTGGAGAAGGCCCAGAGAGGGTAGGACCTGCTCTGCGATCAGACAGCCAGCCAGCTGCTCTGCGGGCAGCATCTCATTTAACATAAGGAGTCTGGGTAGAGTTTCAGGGGAGGAAAGATTTTGTATAAGGATGGTGGAAGAAAAATGGTCCAAAGCAGTGACGAGGAATCTGGAAAAGCAGTGACATTTTTTCCCTACTTGCCTGCAGGCCTGCCCCTGCCCCCGCCCTTGTAGTGGTAAAACCAGAAAGAAAATGCCTGGAGGCTGATGACTCTCCAGCTCCGCTGAGAGACAAAGGAGAGAGCTGGGCAGACTGAGGGTTTGGGTGGAGCCGAGGGAGAGCTGAGAGAAGGCGGTCAGCAGTGGGAACAGGAGGGAGATAGCAGTGGGAACTTGGGTGTGGGGGGAGGAAGAGGAAGAAGAAGTCAGGTGCAGCCCATGGCTGTGAGCTGAGAAGTGGAACTTGCTTGCTGGGCATGAGGGTCTGGGGTAAGTGGGAGGGATCTAGGCAGGCAGGGGTGCCCTCTCTGGGGTTCCAAAGATCTGATAAGGCTAATGACTGACCCTGAGCATTTTGGTCTTTCCTGGAGCCACACTGTGGGTGTGGTAGAAAGTTCCTTGTGGTTCTGAAGAGATTGCTGTTGGTAGAAAGTTCCTTGTGGTTCTGAAGAGATTGCTGTTGGGAGGTGGAGGGTGGCTTGCAGAACAGCCCCAGGACATCAGAGGATAAGATGTGTTCAGGGCAATACTGTGAGGTATGAGCCCCCAATTCCACAGAGTTAAAAGGGTGAGGCTGGTGGAGGTGGGAGTTGCCTTTAGTCCAGCCCTGCACACAGAACAGGGGGCTGAGCAGTCTCCGCTGTAGGGCACCTTGGGTGAGTCCAGCCTGGCTGGCGTCACAGTCTGGTGGCTTGCTTTGACAGTAATTGAAAGGGAGGCAGATAGGGTGGAGGCATGGCCACGTACTTTCTGGCATTTCAAGGAGAGACCTGGTGGGTCCTGGAGGTTTTGCTTTCCTGTTGTGGCACAAGAGGTGTTCTTCACAACTTGACCTTAGTTTGCCTTTCTGGCCAGTCACACCCAAACTTCTGTGTATTGAATGCTTCAGCCGGCAGGCACCCAGCTGGCTGCTCTGCCTTTGTAACCTCATCCATGGTCCTGTGTCACAGGACGTTTTAGTCAGCCACCGTGGTCCCATGAGACTACGGTAAAGCTGAAAAATTCTTATCGCCTCGTGACTTCGTAGCCATTGTAACGTCACAGCGTGACACACCCCTCCTGTGTTTGTGGCGATGCCGGTGTGAACAGACCTGCTGTGGGGCCAGTTGTGTAAAGTGCAGCACGTGCAGTCAGATGCAGTGCACACCGCTTGGTAATGATAATAAATGACCATGTTACCGGTTTCTGTATTTGCTACACCATACTTTCTATTGTTATTTTGGGGTGCACTCTTTATACTTGTAAAAAAAACCAGTTTGCTGCCCTGGCTGGGTGACTCGGTTGGAGCATCATCCCAGGGACCACAGGGTTGCAGGTGGATTCCCAGTCCAGGCACGTACCGAGGTGGTGGGTTCAGTCCCTGGTCAGGGTGCGGACGGCAGTCAACTGACTGATGGTTCTTTGTCACTTTGATGTTTCTCTCTTTCTCTCCCTCATGCTCGCTCTCTCATTCCTCTCTCTCAATTTAAAAAAACATATCGGGTGAAGGTTAAAAATTTGAAAAAAGTGTTTGCTGTAGAGCATTGTGCTTCATACGTCCTGTGTTCATTGCATCTCTTCATTGCATCCTTTTTGTTGTGCTCGATGTGATCTTGTGTTGTTTTTACCATAACGTGCTGCACGGTCTCATAGCCCAGGAGCAACAGGCTGTACCGTACGTACAGCCTGAGTGAGCAGTAGGCTGTCCCATGCAGGTTGGTCTAGGTGCAGTCTGTGATGTCCACACAATGACAAAACCACCTAACAACACATTTCTCAAGAATGGATTCCTGTCCGTAAGTGGCGCAGAACTGTGTTTGCTTATTGAGGACTGTAAGCCAAATACTGGGCTAGGATAGGGATGTAGAGACTACCGAGGACCCAAGCCTTCTGGGAGACAAGCCTGGGCACACTTGTTACTGCTCTTTTACCTGGAGACCTGGTAATACAGGTACCCAGCACTCCAGGGGTTCTGTGTAGACATCATTGCCCGAGAACACAGGGCCTCAGTGCCTGTGGGCCTGTCCTGAGAGGGTGCTGGGAAGACTTCCTGGGAGCAGCTGCTTTTGAAGGAGAAGGAGGAAGTGAAGGAGCTGGGTAGCTCCAGGTGGGCCAGGCAGAATATTCTAGGAAGAAGAAGGTGTTTGAACAGAAATGCTGAGACTGTTGGAGAAAAGGTGAACATTCTCTGTAGGTGGTGAATCTTAGTCATCTCGGTATGTCTGGTCCCAAGTGGGAACTAAATTAATGTTTGTTGGATTGAAGTAGCATTTTATTTACATTCTTGCATTGGAATGAAGGACTAAGTTAAGATAAAATTGGGAGCCAGTTATTTTTACCAACCGGCTAGGTCTGTTTGTTATTTGGAACCTACGTTTCAGATGGAATAGGCCTAATTTCTGATTTGAGAGTTCAATCATGGCCAAATTTCTGAGAGCTAGATGTTAATCTTGGGTTGTTTGCACATTAAATACTCCGTTCCCATTTTCATTATTGTGAAGCCGGTGTATGTATGACACGTGGTTGCGCATGCAGATGGTGATGTGATTTTTCGGACCAGTCGCCCCAGGTTCGCATGAGCAACCGTGAAGGTTTCCTTTAGCGGTCGGAAGTCCCACGTGCAAAGGCTGCCGGGTGCCCATGTGCTCCCAGCAGTGTGCGGCATGGCCTCAGCATTCCGCTCAGAAAGATCTCGTGAAGAGATTGTATCTCAGGAAATACAGTCTGGAAATATCCTTTGTAGCCGCACCTGGTAAGAGATCAAGATGTGCAATTCACTAACAGCGGTTGTGTGCTGTTCAGAAGCTTTCTATTTTAAGTAAGTCAAGCCTTTCAGCAAACAAGATAAAGCCAGAACTTGCTGTAGTCTTGTTCGTGACCGTTTCCAGTGGGTTCTCGGGGCAGCATGAGGGTGGGGAGGAACTGGTGGAAAAGTGACTTCAAGGAGTTTATCCTGGTTAAACACGCGCTTCACTAATAGACCACTGATAGAGAGACGTGGCCACCTGCCACCAGGTGAACTCATTAACCCATGTGTAATGTGTTCTTTATCCCAAAACTGTGCACTCGGGCAATCATTTACTGTCTTCTTTGTGGTGGTGGTGGAACTCTGCCCTAACCTTTTAAAGTTATCAGTGGTTAGTCTTTTATGCATTAGTAGTGCTGATCTGATTTGCAGTAATGGTTTTGAGACTTCACAACAGCATGAACGTGGTTTTAAATGTTCAATGAAGATATCGGGGCTGATAGTGTTGGGGATTTCCCAACCGCCACATGATTACAGATATTCCCCTCTCTGGTTAATTACCAAATAACAGTAGGAGCTCAGGCTCAAGTCTAAGTTGGAAAAGAGCAGGGGTACTTTTGAAAAGGTGTTTATCCAGGTGGTTCTAAATTCTTACTTCCAACAAGTAATTAAAAAAAGACTGGCTTGTTCCCTCACCCCAGTACGGCCCCCTTTTGTCTCATTCATCATTCTGTACCTCCAGTTTGAGACAGAATCAACAAAGGTATACAGCAAAAGGTTGCTAAGGCCTACAGGAAGTTGCTAAATTCAGAAGTCACTTTGTAAAATTTCATGAAGGGGTTTAGCAGTGACTGTCACTGGGTTGAGACATCTTTGTTCCAAAGACATGTTTCTCCCTGGCATTGTTTGCATTTGTTTCTTTTGTTTGTTTGTATTTTAAATATTTATTTATTTTAATTTAAAAAATTAATTTTTTGTTTTTATTTTGTACAGATACAGTTTAGAAATTAGTTTTCTGACTAGGTAGCTTCTGTACTTAGTATCAAAGTCACAAGGCAGGAAAGGGGTGTAATGAGAGGCTGGGGCCCCCCACCCCCTCTTTTCTAGCTGCCCGCCCGCACGCCCACCCCACTGGCAGCCAGGAGCGCCCTTTCGGGGAACAGGCTCTGCGCATGAGCACGCAGAATCCTTTTGTCTGTTTCTGACACAAATGATGTATGTGTGTAGTTCTTCCACTTGTCTCTTTAAAAAAAATTTTTTTTTTGGCATAACAGTGACCCTTAGAGGTCGATCCTTATCTGCACCTGCGGAGCTCTTGTGACATGTGACCTCCTTTCTGCCATCTCTGAGAGTTGTTTCTGTGCTTCCAGGAACTGACTTGTCCCTTAGCTAAGGCCGAATGTGCTGCTGGTGATGGGGGTGGTGGGTGAGGGGGCTGGGGAGGGTCTCCCCACCTTGGTACCCCCTGCTCTGGTCACATTCTCTGGGAACATGGAGAGCAGTGAGGGCCACTCACCATGGCACGTGCGGGCGGGGAGCTCGGAGGAGGCAGAGACTGGCGTTTGTTCCGGTTTCCCAACAGATGGAGAGAAGCACACACTGGATTTAGGCAGGAGGACATTCAAGATGGCCTGCCCCTGTGTCTCGGGGGTAAAAATGGCTCTGCTCCGACTAGCCTGGTCTCTAGGGGTCTTGGTGTTCCCCTGCTGGAAACGATGCTCTTTCAGTCCTGCTTGGCTCTTAATCTCCAATTCCAAGATCTACATCAGTAGGAAGGCTTGGTTTAGCTACTAAAGCACACTTTTTGAGGGTAAAGGCCAGAAACCAAGACTCTTTATTTTCCACCTTTTAGTGGGTGTGGCTACCATAGCGAAAAGGATTGCACCTGTATTTTTTACTTTCTTATTTCTTCCAGTGAAGCGGTGTGCGTTTCGGTGCAGCCTGGCGGAAGTGAATTGACCTTCGAGGCTCTGGAGTCTTCTCTTTTCTTTTACTTTCTTATTGGAGTGGGGTCAGAATGCCTTAAGGTTTGGGTACTTTTACTCTGGCAAAAAGACCATGTATACAAGATCTATATCTTGTGTGCTAGGGATGTTGAACTGTTTTTATGTCTTTCTCTAAAAGACAATTGCCCATTCTTCTCAAAACAATGCATTAACTTACCTGTAGGCTATTTTGCAAAAGGAAAGCAATTTTCTTGTGAATGAGGAGGGAAAGACAAAAAGGTTTTTAATTTTTTTAACATATGAGTCCTGGAGGTGGGAGTTTACAAAAAAGGTATAGCACAAAACTATCTTAACATTTATTTTTGTAATCGGAGCTGTACTGAGTTAACATTTACCTCTGTTTTATGGTTGACTTTACTAAGTTGCAAAAGTTAAATTGAATTATGTGTAACTTATCTTCATACTGAGGGATTTAGAATGTCTTCTGATATATCTTTATCTAATTGCCAGTTGTGTTATCTGAGTTGAAAAGAAGGGCAAAATGTAAAATTAAAAAATAATCTCATCAAGATTTAGGGTGGGGCCCTGTTTCATCATAACAACGGATAATGAGTTATGACTGTCCATCTTAGCGAGCTGAAATTGCAAAGGAAGTGGAAGGCAGATAGCGGGCTGTGGAACGATCTATGAGAGCTGGAAAGTCATCTCTTCTGTGCTTGGCAACACCGAAACATTTGTGAGAGTAATACGTATCTAGATTTGGTTCTCTGTTGCCAACTGCTAGAATTGGAGAAGTTAAAAAAGAGCCAGAAAAATGGCAATGAGAACAGCTAGACTGGAGACTGGTAAACAAAAGGAAATGCACTTGGATGAAAGAATTGACTAAAGATGGCAAAAGCCACACATCATGGAGTAGCCCTCAGTGAAGACCTTAAAATATGTAACCATAAATGGGACACACCACTTTCAGAAAAAAAAAACTTGCACAGCTTTTAAAGACTACCCTTTGCTTCATAATAGATGTATCACATTCTTTGATAATTAAGAAAAAACCTTTTTTTTATTTTGGAATAATTTAGATGAACAGTTGTAATGATAGTACAAAGAGTTGTTGTTTTTTTTAATCCTCACCTGAGCACATTTTTTTTTCATTGCTTTTAGAGAGAGAGGAAGGGAGAGAGAGAGGAAGGGAGAGAAAGAGAGAGCGAGCGCGTGACCTCCCTGACCCCGTGCCCTGCCCTGTCCTCTGGGTTCACGGGGTGACACCCACCAGTAGAGCCACACCGGCCAGGGCAGTACAGGGTTTCATACATGCCTCACTCATGTCCTCCAGTGGTGACATCCTACATTACCGTGGGCATTTGTCAAAACTGAAAAACCAACACTGATATGTCACTGTTAGATAAGTTCCAGACTTCTGAATTTCACCATTTTTTTCCCATTAATGTCGTCTTTCTATTCCAGGGTCCTATACCTTACAATTCACCTGTTTAAACTGAACAATTTGGTGTTTTTAGTATATTCACAATGTTGTGTAACCTGTGCTACTATCTAACTTCAGCACATTTTGTTCCCCGTCAAAGAAGCTGGGTGTCATTAGCAGTTCCCATGTTTCCCCAAATCCTGCCCCCTTCCTCCCTGCCAGGCCCTGGCGACACCCACCCGCCTTCACTCCCTGTGCTCTGGCCTGTTCTGGCTGTTCCGTGTAAATGGAATCATACGTGTTTTTGTGGTGGGTCTCCTTCATTTTCAAGGGTCTTTGGTGCTTTCTGACTGGGAATGCTCGTGCTCCGTTGTACTTTATCTGTGGAAATATTTAGAGACTTGGATTTAAAGCAAGTCTTTTGAGAGACTTTGTGGTTTCTTCTGCTGGGGCACCTGGGAGCACCCCCAGCCAGGCCTGCTGAAATTGTATTTACTGCTTTGGATTTATTTTTCCTTTTGTTTTTTCTTTTCTTTCTTTCTTTTTTTTTCCATATAGGGCATGCAAGCTCAGGCCTCTGAAGTCTCATTCTCAGGGGAGTCTTTGTACATTTTGTCTCGCTGCCCAGGCCAAGACCCATATAAACACACAGCCCACTGTCTTTGTGGGGAGGGCCTTTTCCCCTGTGAGGTGCTGCCTTTCAGAAATTTAGGAGGGATCTTGCCTTCAAGAGGTGTCTTTGTTTTATGCAGTGTCTCCAGTTCTTCCTTTCACTTCTCTTTTCTCTGCCTGCTTTGTGTCTGGTGCCCAAGCCCTGGGTTACCTGGATGGGCATATGTCCTGGGGCAGATGCCAGCTGCAGGGGTGCTTGCGTTTCTCGTTTCTGCTTTCTGGTGTTTCTGGCTTCTGAGGAATTCTCTTACTTTCCCACGACTTCAGCTGTGCATGAAAATAATCAAGGACATCAATATGAACTCGTGTTCAGTTTAATATAGATACAGATGGGTACATGTAGGAATATTTATAGGTGTGTGTATGTTCAGGGGTTAGTCTATGCACATATATTTACCTGATCTCTCAGCAAGGAGGGTCTACAAGGAGTGACACTCCATTAGCAATGAGTACACCTACATTTAGGTCTTGGTTCCTAATACCTTTGTGCAATAAAAGGAACCAGGGATCCTTGGAGAAATGGCTGGTTCTCGGACTAGGGCAGGATATATACAAAATGAGGGTACAGAATCTTGTAGTGCCAGAAAGGAAAGAACTACACAAACAAAAATGAGCTCATGGTGTTGAGAGTGTGTCAAATGGACATAGAGCCATCTGAAACAGCTTCTGATGGCCAAAGCTGAAACAACAATTCGAGCAGCAAATTAAAGAAATATTAGATATAGAAGTTTAAATTATTGATCTATAATCTATAAATTATAAAAGTATTATATTATAAGCCAGAGTATAAAGCAAACATCTATGAGTTCATACTGATATAAATAAATGATTGAATAAGTAAATAAATGGAAGGAAATAGAAAAATCTACCTGCAGAAGAATCCTAAATAATTCATGTAGATACCCTGCCCTCAAGGAGCGGAAGCATGACCCTTCACCCCTTATGCGTGGGCCGTGCTTGTGTCATCCTTCCAAAGAGATCAGTGTGGAAAGGGAAGGGGGGAGTACAGTGGAGGAACCTAGCAAACATGACCTCAGCCAAGTGATCAAGGTCAACATCGATGCTGATAATTATATCGATGTTACGTTACCCTTAATGTGATGTGGTGAGAAGGAGACTTAACTTCTGTGGTCTTCCTCCCTAAGGCCCACAGTCCCTGCCTGACACTGAGAAAACATCAGAGAAGTCTCAGTGGAGTCTGCCAAATAACTGAGCCGCTCTCAAAACTGCCAAGGTCATCAAAAACGAGAAACTGTCATAACCAAGAGGAGCCTAAGGGCACATGACAGCGAAAGGCAAGGTGGGATCCTGGATGGGTTCCTGCGACAGAAAAAGGGCATTAGGTAAAAACCGAGGAAACATGAGTAAAGTCTGGGCTTTAGGTAATACTGGTGTACCAACATTGGTCCATTAACTGGGACAAATGTACCATGAGATGGGAGGTACTGAGAGAGAAAACTGGTTGTGGGTGTGTATGGAAACTCTCTGTACTATCCTTGCAAGTTTTCTGTAAATCTAAAATCGTTCTAGAAAGTAAAGTTTAATCAGAAAACTGATGCTGTTTATTTTTAATGTAGAATCATTAGCTGTGCTGTGTCTGTGAATACGGAGCTTACCATATTGTCGGGAATGGAGGTTGGGACCAGTCTGTTTTTTGAGAACTTTCTAGTCCGAGCAGTTACATGGGTGTGTGTTTGTGCTTTAGATTTGCATTTTGCTTGAAAGTTATGTTTGTTAAAATCTTTGCACGCATTTAAGTTACTTTCAGTAAAGATGGAAACTTTGAGTTTACCCTGCATCCTCAGACTCCTCACAGTTAATCTTCATGAATGTATAGTTGTTTAATAAGGTATTTTTCTCCTTGTAATACCAAACAACAGAACCACCACCAAGCCAAACTTTCCATTCGTTTACCATTGCACATTGAGATGTTTTCGCATTCAAGTTTTGACTTAGAAATGTCCTTTTGCCTCTCGGTTTTCCATTCAACAGAAGCAGTCTAAGTACATAATGTGTAATCCACAAGAATCCGTGAAAAAAACCTGCTCGTAAGGAAAAGCAGACCAGATTATAGACCCAGGCTGCGCGATCTGCGTTTGGGTCTCCCTCTGAGACCTGCCCTGGGATTTCAGCTCACTCTCAGATAGTGGGAAGAATGCCGGGTAGGACTGAGCAAAGGTTGGGTTCTAGGCTTAGAGCCAGTATTTGGTAGATGTGTGATCTTGGAGAGCCATTTGAACTTGTGAGCCTCATTCCTTGTTTGTAAAATGAGCTAATAATATCTACGTGAACGGGTTGTTGTGAGTATCAATGGGGTGGGTGACCCATGGGGAAGGTTTTAGCAAACTATGTAGTGAGTGAGTAGATGTTGCTTGCTGCTATTTCCCCATTGTCAGCCCTATCACGTTCTTGAGCCAATAGGGGAAAAGGCCTTGTTGTTATAGCACTGAGCTTCAGAAAGACAGGACACGTTTCCTGTCTTGTAGGAGTTTCCTTTCTAGTGGTCTAAGCTGCAAGACTGTCTTACTCCATTGAAAAGTCTAAGATTTCAATATGCCTTTGGAACTACCTGAATGAATGGATAGGATGCCTGGGCAGTGAGCTGGGTGTGGGTCGTTTCTGGAGGGGAAGTTGGGTTTTCGGTTTATATCTGGTGAAGAGGAAGAAAAGACTTGACGTAGAGGATGCTAGGGCATGAAGGGATTTAGGTTACTTCAAGGTAGAGATGATGGAGCAGAAGGAGGCAGTGAGGAAAGATATGGACACAGATGGAAAGGACACTTGTTTTGACTGTACTGAGACGTGAGGGTAGAGATCTAAGCTGAAACGCAAGTAAGTTTAGTGCACACAGGAAATGACTTTTTTAATCAGATAAAAAAATTGTTTATTTTTTTTAAGATTTTATTTATTTATTTTTAGAGAGAGGGGAAGGGAGGGAGGAAGAGAGGGAGAGAAACATCAATGTGTGGTTGCCTCTCACAGGCCCCAGCCAGGGACTTGGCCTGCAACCCAGGTATGTGCCCTGACCTGGAATCGAACCAGTGACCCTACAGTTCACAGGAGGATGGTGCTCAATCCACTGACCCACATCAGCCAGGGTAACAAACATTGTTACTTATCACCTCTTTTCAATAATAGGCAGTTTTTTACTTAGCCAGTTGGAGTTATGGAGATCTATACATATCTATGTGTGTATATTTGTATACACACACACATCTCTCTCAATGTGTGTGTACATATATATATGACATAATTTCTTTCTCTTCCACTGAAGAGGAAAATACAGCTTAATTCTTGAGGTATGGGCCATCGGTGTTCTTATTTCTTGTATAATATGGCAATATTTCTACCTTTAACTTCTGGTCATAGTGCTAAGCACTTTCCACAACAAGTGCTTCCTACATACTGTACTGAACTCTCCACATGAATTACGTAAGCCACATAACAACCCTAAGAAATAATGTGCCCCATAAAAACTGGGAGGCTCGGTTGCTTGTGTAAGACCCATGGCTGGTCAGCAGTGGACCAGGATTTGGACCCAGGGGTTTGCGTTCCCACCCTAGACTCTTATCCACTCGTGTGTGTTACGCCTAAAGGCATCAGGTACAGCCTCAAAGCAGGAGGATTTTGAGACGATTTGGGTAAATCTGGTAATGAACCAGCATGCAAAGCAGTTGTTTGTCTGCCGTTTGGATTGTCCAAAGTGGTACAGTGGGACACGTTTTGCTCTCCTGTCCAGAGCAGGTGATATTGTGGAAGGGCAGGTGGCCACAGCAGTCCACTCTCTGCTGGTCAGTTCATAGCTCCTTAAATGTTCAGTGCCGAGTGTCAGCTTTTAGGAGGGACATTGGCAAACTGAGGTATCGTGGAAGGAAGTGGAGCAATGAACTGTGGAGCCTCGGATCCAGTACGTGTCCAAAGAAATTGTGAAAGGAAGAGGAGGTGTGTAACTTAAAGAAGAAAAACCTTAGGGATGATACCATAGCAGTGTTCAGGTATTTGAAGAGTGTAATTATGCTGTGTCCTCAGCAGAATGAAACTCAAGGGACAGAAACTCTAGGGAGTTAGGTTTCAGTCAGTAGTAAACTTCCTTATTAACAAGAGCCATAGAGATCAAGGAATTGGTCACCATTGGTGTTCACAAGCCCCCTCCCCTCCCACCCCACCCCTGTCCCTGGTGGTTTGTAAGCAGAAGCTGTGTGCCGATGACTCCCATCGTGAGGAACGGCCCTTTTCTTCCCTGGCGTCTGTCTCTCCCGGCTGGCCCTGAGCTCTGTTGCCTGTGCAGCAGCTGGTCCACATCGATTTCTACTTTAGTATCAATTGACAAGTCAGTGGTTTCAAGGAGCGACCTTTGTTAATGGCCATTCAAAGATAGAAAGATCCCTAAATGTAAGCAGTAGAGGAATAGTTAGACTAAATTATGGTATATTCAAGCTATGGAATCAGGTAAGTGTTAGCATGAGGTCATTCAAAAGATGTACCTTATGTTGAGTAAAAAGAGCAGATTGCAGAACAGTGTATATTATGATCCTATTTCAATTTAGAAAATACTCTGTTTATCTGTCTAGTTATGGAATGAGAGCCACCAAAGTGTGGCCAAAGGTCAGAGGGGCCTCACCCCTTCCAACAATCACCCAGATTACTGGGGAGTATGAGGGAAATTTTAACTTTTTAATTTTTACATCTGCATTTTTAAAAGAACAAACATAGTATTTTGCTATTTAAAATATAAAAAGGAAAGAACTCCAAGGCCCCTCCAAAAAGTGATTGTGCAAAAAAGCAGGTGGCATGGGGCTATCCAGTCACAAAGCCAACAGGGGTGCGGAGGGAGGAACGTGCAGGGCGAGAAGACAGAATTGTTACAGACTTGGAGTCGTGAGAATCTTGGCGAGTGGGACTTTGGGCAGGAATGGAGAAACGGGGAATAGAGGCTGACTAAGTAATAGACTCTGCTTGAGCCATGTTCAGACGAGAGCAGGATTTTAAAAAAGAAATGCGCTGAAAGGGGTGTGCAACTTGGGAGAGCAGGGCTGGGGAGGTGGAGATCTGGAAGTCATGGGCATCCTGCGGGAAATGGCACCTGGAGAAGGACCGAACTCACGGAGGGAGATGAGCCGAGGCCACAGCAGTGGCTCGTGCTGGCAGACACTCCTTGCCGAGTGTGCGTGGAGGGGCCCAAAGGGAGGGCGGCTTTAGGAAGGGAATTCAGTAGCATGGACGCGGGTGAGAGTGGGAGGGGTGTTACAGGACCCTGAGGGGAGGCAGAGGGTTGGATTTTTTCAGAAGGGAGTTGTTGGAGGTGGCGGAGAAGGCCGCTTCAGAGAAGAAGTGGGGAAGAGGGCCCACTGCAGAGTCTGGGAGGGAATGAGGTGGGAGCAAATGGGCGTACGGGTAGCCAGAGCCTGAGAGAAACCTCATGACTTCAAAGAAGAGAGATGACAAGGGACAATGAATGGCAGGAAGGGCTATAGGGAGTCTCGCTTTCGTTGTTAAGGACAGAGGAAAATTATCTGTATTTAAGACAGAAGTAAAGAAATCACAAAATCTGTGGAGAAGAAGCTGACAGAGACTTACTTGGTGCAGAATGGGTTAAATGTGAGAGGGGCCTGGATCCAGCGCTTGGTCAACGGAGGACATCAGGAGCAGGTCCCCTCTCCACCTGGAAGGATGGGGGTGGGCCCGATTCATTTCAAGGTGGAGACACAAAGAAGTGGGGGGCGCTCCCGCTATAGAGCCTTGGCTTTGGGTTTTCATTCAATGAGGAATGCCTGGGTGAAAAGGAGAAAATTAATTTATTCACATTTATTCTTCATAAAGAGCCAGGTAAATGGGGGCAGTTGAAAGGCGGAATTTGCTCAACGTGTCCTAGGGTCCTAAGGCCATCCCAAGGTGGCTGAAAGTGTCCTCCGTTTACAGCACTCATTCCCAAAGAGCGGTCACCATTACCATCACCTGGGCAGCTTTTTAACCACCGGGGTTCCTGGGCCCCAGCCCTGGTCTCTCTGAGGCATCATTTCCCCACATGTCCCAGTCTAAGACTTGCAGGGAACCTGAAGAATCCCTCTTCCCTTCAGGAGCCGCCTGGGAAAAGCTGCGGGGCCTTTCACGGGAGGCACGACTTTCCAGAGCCTAAATGCTCTGAGTACAGTGTGAATTGAAGGTTTGTCTGAACTCCAGTTTCTGTAGGGACTCGTTCTAAATTTTTGCTCAGTTGGGAATTTCAAGTTTCCCATGGCGATCAGGCGACTTGTTATTTCCAAGGCTGAGCCAGCCTTTGTTTCTGTGGTATGTGTTTTGTTGTTTACCATTTTTAGCCTTCCATGTCTTGTTCCTATGAAGACTGAGGCATGTCTGAGTACCCTGGAATCTCTCTCTGCATGCTGTTCGAATTCACAGGGCTGCCTCTTACTTGTGCTCCATATGGTATTTCCATTGTGCTTTTAGACTTCAGTAGGGAACCAGTGTTTTGTTAAGTTTGTCCCTTTTTTGATTTGATCAATGGAATTATTATTTTTCTACTTACTCTCTACACAGGTCTTTTAGTGACATGGTGCTCTTGCATGCTCTCTCTCTGTTGAAGATGGAGATGCTATATCTCTTCTGTCTCCACGTATTGTCTTAAATTTGTGAATTAAGACTTTGGAACTATTTTCCCTGGGGCAGAAGGAAGAAGAAAGTGAGCTTTGTGGGACCATCATGGAGGCTTGCCCTGGAGAACACTCCCCATAAAATGCATGTGGAAGAGCCATGTAGATGCTTGTGCTGGGTGTGTTACAGATATTTTCGGATAGACTTTTCAGAATTATGCCAACAATAATCTTGCCCCCTTCACATTGTATAGACAAAGTCTAGGCTCATGGAGATGAGCTCACCTGTTCAAGGGCACAGCTAGTGGTAGGATTGGTCGTCTGACACCAAAGTCCATGTGTTTTCCAATGTGGCATGCTGACTTGTGTGCTCAGATCTTTGGGGTTAGTCAAAGGCGGCCGCGGTAAGAAGGCTAACCCTTAGAAGTAGATGGTTAGAGCAGACGGAGTTGCCATTGGGCAGTGTTTAAACTCTCCAGGCAGCTTAGGAATCGTCTCTCCTGTCCTGTGGAGGACGGGATATTAATATCTGAATGAGCAGGTTCTAGTGTTCAAAGATATTTTAGAGGAATAAACACAGAAGGTTATTTTTATCCCAAAGAGGTTTAAGTTTGAAATAAATGTTTCCCACCAACTTGGTAAACAGTTTTATGGTCGTATTTACAGGCTGCAGGTTTTGCTTAAAGCTGAATGGCGTGTGGTTTACTTTCCATATGTCCATTGTGGAACTTCTTAAATTAACTAGAAATTGATCATCGGGAGTAATCCAAGGCATTGCAGCTCTTCTTCCAAATTTCTGGTTAGTTTACTGACTTTCGGAAGTAGATGTTTTCTTTCCCGTGTGGTTTTCTTAAGCCCCAGACACAGATGCAGTTGTTACCTGTTATGTTTTCAAGGTGTGCCTTTGAGAATGTTCCTATTTGTGTTTCTTCTTCAAAGGCTCCCCAGAGCTTTGCCCCCAGTGAGGTCTTTTCCCGCTGACCTCGCCGACTGGACAGATTTAGACCCAGCGGCTGGCCAGGGAAGACTTGCCCGGGAAACTCGCTTCAAACAGCATGTTCTTATCCCTTCCACGAGGACCACACACTATCACCTCTCTTTCCACCTCTCAGCCCTTCACCCTGGGCTTTAGGAGAGGTGCTGGAACTCGGGGCACATGGGTTTTTAAGTGCTTGGACCTGGAGAAGGAGGACACAGGGAACGGGTATGCCAGGAACACCATGGAAGGCGGAATACCTGTCGGTACAGACGTTGTGGAAACTGGTGTGGAGGTTCCTCAGAAAACTAAAAGCAGAACTGCTGGACGATCCAGCAGCCATACTTCTGGATGTTTACACGAAGGAAATGCAGTAATAACCTGGAAGAGATACCTGCTCCCCCGTGTTCATCGCGGCATTATTCACAGTAGCCAAGACAGGGAAGCAACCTAAATGTTCATTGGTGGGTGAATGGCTGAAGGGAACGTGGTGTGTACTGACAATGGGAGCTTATCCAGCCAAATTTGACACTCGTGGATAAACCTTGAGGGCATTGCGCTAAGTGAAGTAAGTCAGAGAAAGACAAATACTAACGCTGTGTGACATCTCACTTGTATGTGGAATCTGGAAAAGCCAAACTCAAGGAAACAGACTAAAACATGGTGGCTGCCAGGAGGTGGGGGCGGGAGAAATGCGGAGACGTTGGTCAGAGGGTAGAAGCTCAGAGTCAAGGAAGAAAGGAGTTCTGGGTCTGATGTGCCGCGTGGAGGCTGTAGTTAGCGATGCTGTCTGTATTGCATGTGTACTTGCAAGTTGCTAAGACAGTAGATCTTAAATATATCCCACACAGAATAAAGGTAAGCATGGGAGCTGATGGCTGTGTTACCTAACCTCATTGTGGTAATCATTTCACACCATATATGCGTATCAAATCATCACTTGTAACCTTAAACTTACACAGCGTTAGATGTCAATTGTATCTCAGGAAGGCTGGGAAGCAGAAGATTGTGGGGATGTGTGGAAAAGCCAGGCTCTTGTTTCCAGGGGAGAATACAGGTGAAATATACCTGCAGATGAGACGTAACTGAAGCTTTCAGCAAATTTCAGCCCCCTTACCACCATTTCCTTCCTGCCAATAATTTACTGATGTGAAGCCATCGTTATAGGCAGGGAGTCAGGCAGAGCTGGTAGTCAGTACCTGCAAGGCCCCAGGCAAGTCACCGACTCTGAGTTTCAGTCTTCATCTGTTAAATGGACATGATAACACCTGCCTCGTAGGTTTGTTGAAAGGAGGGGATGAAAAAATATAGAATGCTTGGAGCATAGAGAATAAAATCAGTTTATATTATTGTGTGTTAGGCACTGTTCTGGGTGCGAGGCTTACATAGGTGAGCAAAACTTGTTCTCTGCCTACAGAGAACTAAAACTTAGCTAGAGTATAGACACACACACACACACAACAATTCAATTATGTGTGGCAATTAAAATGTCAGGTGCGTGGAGGTCGTACAGAGGTTGTAGAGAGGCGGATGCCTAGCCTGGCGTGTGTGTATGTCCTGGGTGGGAATGAGGGGCGGTTTCTGAGAGGGCAGTGGCAGGTAGGGAGTGGAGGTCAGAAGAGGGCAGGGGGCAGGGGTGTAGCTGAGGGACTTTTAAGCCTGCAAGAAACATGACTGGAGTGTGTTCTCCATACTTGATTCGGTGGAGGATGGTTCGAGGGGTACAGGTGAATCACCACAAAATTTGAGCCTTCTTCTAGACACACAGGGGCCAGTCTTCCTTCCAGGGATTGAGGCCCAACTCTCAGCCTTTGCTTAGTGACCAGGGTCCTGCTCTCCCAGGGTAGCTGTCCTTCCTTGACTGTCAGTTTGCCCTGTCAGTTTGGGCTTCCAGTATTGTCCAGTCTACCCTGGTTGTCACCAACTGTTCTCTGTCTGCTTGTTAACAGTGACATCACCACAGACAGTGTCCCCTCATCCTCGAATCTTCCCACCCGCTCCATCTGCTCCGTGACCAGGGACGCTGTGATCATCAGAGCTGGTTTTGCCGGCCAGGCTGAACTTCCCTGTCGGCACCAGCACATGCATGGTCCCCACATGCTCCCTTCATGGGTGGCTCTGATGCTGAGTCCCTGCCTCTTCCTGCCCATTGCACGTGAGTCACTGGCCGGAGACCCCTGTATTGCTTAAATACTGTTCATCATAGCGGAAACGATGTCAAAAATTTTGGAGTTGGGTAGTGGGTCTTTTGGGCGAGGCTTGGCTGACAGCAGTACCTTGGAGGGATCACAACCGTTCAGGATCCTGTTTCTTAGCTTTGCTAATTAGTCTAGAATCTTGCTTTTTGTCAGTGGACTTATACTGGATGGTGTTCATGGATGGGTACCAACCAACAGAATGTCATTTTATCCATTCACTGTGACTAATGCCCCTGATGAGCAGGATGGAAATTCTGCCGGTGGGTAGTCATTCCATTTATAATCCTATATAGGGGTCCACAGGGTCTGGCACAAATAATGCCCCTTTTTATTCCAAATCTTTTATTACAAAATCGTAAGCATGTAATTCTGTAATATAACAATATCACACTCAAGCACAACATATGACATTTTAGGTGAAATGTTCAAATTAAACCTATGAATTATTACAGCCGTATTATTTCCCTACCAACCACACTCAAGCAGGCGTTACTTCTGTCATCCCCCGTATTTCTCAACTGCTAATTCACAGTCTGCTTAGAAGTAAAGGGAGTCAGCTGGGTGGGCATCATCGCCATGGTGAGTGAGCCACGCTGGTCAGATGGACCGGCCTGCATCGTACAGCTGGACCTGGGTAGCTGGTTGTGGCACCTGTTCACCCATAGACACGGTGCTCACAGACTCCACTTTTTTCCTTTTTCTGTTTAATAGAATCCTTGTGGACCTCCCCCTTCTAAACACATTATCATTTCCAGGTGAATCTTAGTGCCAAGGATTGGATTACAGTTCATTGTAGTTACATTCCAGCCTCGAGGACAGGGCGGCCTGCCAGGTGCCCCGAGTGGGAGAGGAGCAGCAGAGCACAGGGAGTTCTCTTCGGCTGCAGCGAGAGCCTCGCCTCTCCAGCCGAGTGAGAGATAAGACGAAGAGACTTCCAGTGTCTGCAGAGCATTGTAGGTCAACTTGTTCTTTTTATAAATGCAATTCCAGTCCTTTCCATTGTGTTTGCTGAATTTTTCTCCCTCAGTGGAAAATTCTCCATCACTTTCTACAGTCACAATAACTGTCAGGGTTTGAGGGTTCCATTTTCACCACCTCCTATGAATCAGTGAGTGCATCAGTTGAGAAATATGCACAGGCCTCAGCTAGGCTTCCGGCTGTTAGCTTTGGTCCCAGAAAAGCTGGAAAGGAAGATGTCAGTGTGGCCCTGGGGCTAACGTAGGAGCTGCTGCCACCTGAAGGGATTGAGCTGATTTGTCCCTGTGGCAGGTGGAGCAGCTGCACAGGGAGCTTGTCCCATGTCTGAGGAGAGGCAGGGAGACCGGCAGCCTTTGGGCAGCCTTCTCAGGAGGGAGGGCCAGATTTCAGACCCCACGCATCATTCCCTTCCCCTGCAGGAAGGAAGGGCCACCCAGTGGCTGTCATAGCTTCTTCCCTCAGGCCAACTGAGTGTGGGAAGGATGAAGTGGAGGAGGGCTCCTCCCAGTGTTCCTGAGACAAGAAGTCCTTGATTATGTGGGCCCAGGAAGAAAGATTAACAGCTTGTGAAGTTTGAGTAGTCTTTTGTTTGAATAACAAGGTATCACTCAAATTCTCCTAAAAACTCTGGAAGTAGGCACTATACTCCCATTTGATAACTGAGGAATTCGAGTAGCTTGTCCAGGGTCACCCAGATCTGTGTAGGAGAGCAGGGAATGACTCCCTGACCCAAGTGCCGTGACTCCAAAGCCCAGGCCACCTATGAGAAAATGTGTGTTGTCCCTTCCTTAAATTTACCATAGGTGCAAAATAGTCTCTTGGGAATCTGAGGCACTAGATAGTAAATATACATAGCATGCCACTTAATTATGCTCTGTACTGGAGGCACAGTCTCACCTAGGATGATCCCTCCTTCATCACCTGGTCCCCGTGCAGACAGGAGCGCTCTCCTTCCGATGCCCACGGGTTCTGTCTCCTCCATGCAGAGACTGAGGAGGCCCCGTGGTTAGTTGTCTGTTGTGCTAGATTTACCCTGTTCTCTACAAGGTGGGTGGCAAAGTGCCTGTCGTTTTTGTTCACGGTCGTATGTACCCGGAGCACGATGCCTGAACTCAGGCTCTCTGGGAATAAAGTGGGAGCCGGAAGAAGGAGACGGCAGAAGAGAGATGATGACAAGGGGGAAGGAAAGAGGTTTAAAGGGAGAAGAAAGGAGAGGTCACATGGCAGGCGTTGAGTGGCCCCGGAGGTTGAGCTTCCTCCTTCCCCTGAGATGGCCCTGCCCCTTTTGAGTGGCGCTCACCACCCTTGTCTTGTGGTGGTGCTTGGTGAGGGTGTCACCACAGCGATGGCCAGTGTGGCCTCTTCTGTGGTTATTCATAATTCATCTTTCCTCATGGCAGCGACCAAGATGGGAAAGGCAAGAACTTCGGCAGCTGAGAAGTAGGTGAGATTAAAGCATCTGGTTCCTATTCTTTGTCTGTCACTTGTACTGTCTAAAATTGATTTATTCAAAGTAATCCTTTGCTACTATTTCTATTTTAATTATATGTCTCGTTAAACTCAATTTGGGGCAAATCAAACTCATTTCTGGTCATTTCACTTTCTCTCATTTTCAGATTTTAAGTTCTTAATTAGAGAACTTAAAATCTCTGCACCTCCAATTTGAAAACATTTTACAGGTTTACATAAGAGATGTCATTCATTAAATCAAAGTTTTCATTCACTTATCCACGGATACTTGGTATGTTTTTAAATTTAAAAAAGTAACAAATAACGGGTATTGGTTAAGTGGTAGAAAGGAGAGTGAGAGTCACATTTAAAGGCCAGAAATTCAAATCATGTTTAGGGCAGGCCAAAAGTGACATTTTGTTGTTAGACTTGCCAAGTGCCGACAACTCTTGAGTTTAGTCAGTAGAAAGAGCAGCTGATTCTGTGAGGGTCAGAGAGTGCGGGGTAGGGGCTCCAGGACCACTGGTGTTTACTGGAGCAAGGAAGGTGTTAGCGAGCTGGCCAGGAGGCTTGTGTGAGAGGCCACAGTGGGGAGGCGGTGGGAAGTGGCAGGAGTCAGCGAACGGTGCATAATGCCAGGGCCAGTGCGGGCAAGGGTGGGCAGGACACTTGGGGAATGTATGAAAATGGCAAGTGGTGGTTGGAAAAAGACATGAGGGGGGATTAAAGCAGGTTAGAGGACATCAAGCTACCTCGGAGGTTTGTTGAAATGAACCCAAGAATCACCACTTTCTGGGCCATGCAAAGCTCAGCCAGGCAAGGTTCCTTTCTGCAAGGAAGATCATTCTAGTGATAGAGATGACCCGTATGCAGACACTTAGGGTGTGAGACGGTACACGGTGGGTGCAGTAGGCTGGCAGAGCCCATTCTAAGAGTCACCAAAGGCAGGGAGAGATTCAGTGCTTGCTTTTCCCCAGTTCTTTGAAGGAACATGTTGTTTTGTCTTGTTTTAAATCCAGTTCTTGGCAAGTCCTTGACACCATCTACATCCTCAATCTGGTGAGCTGAACTTTGATGAAGAATGACCATTTTGTGGGATAACCTTGCTCCCCCCATTGTATTAGGGCCAGTACAAGGTATTTACTTCCCATGCTGTCTTGTAGTCATCAGTGGCTTCACAAAGTGTATCAATTAACCCTGAGCTGTCAGATGGAGGTCAGCCTGCTCGCCCAGGCTAAGGCACTTCATCCCTGCCGTGCCTTAAACACAGAAGAAATTTTGAGTTAGAAAGGATTTTGTGGGTTATTGTGGGTCTCCCAATTTCCCCAGTGACAAAACAGTCCTCGGGGGAGATGAGTTGTCTGATGTTTAATTCATAACAGGCATAAGCACAACCCACATGGAGCCTGCCTCAGAGCTTGTCAGTGGCTGGTCCAGGATTAGGGGCCGGGTGTCTTCACTCTGACTCCAGGTATGCTTGGAAGGGCCATCATATCTGAGACCACTGTCAATTTTTGAGTGTTTATTTCCCACAATTCTGCAGTACTTTTCTAACACTGTTATGTTTCTGTGGCATTAGCTGCTTGATACAGATTGCAGATGGAGTCTTCATAGCAGGAGGTAGCCATAGCAAGTTCAGCGTTTGCTGTAAAGGGAAATGGTGTCACGTGAGGCAGCCTGGAGGTCCATTCACCGAATAAACAAGTCAGAACTGTGTGCACACTGCATACAAATTATAGGGACTTTCCTGTTTCCTTCTGTGCAGGTGCCCCTCTGCCTCCGCCTCTTCCCCATAGAATTTATATTCCTGGGAACTAGTAGTGGCAGGTGGTAACTTCTGCCCTATTCTGGGGAATGGTCCAATTCAAATGTAAAACAAATTGAAAAAAAAAAACACAAGGGGGAAAGGAGTTGCAACTTCACTTAGTGTGGTTCTGGGGTGAGTAGATTTAAAAAAAAAAAATGTTGTACTGCTGAAAAAATGACATTATATGCGCTCTCTATAAAACCCAAAGGACTTTTCCCTCCACGTTGAGATGGAGGGGCTTTACTGCACGACAGTGCATCCGAGATCTTTTGGACGGCTGTGGGGCATGAGTCTTGGGGTGCCACTCAGTGCCAGCGAATCTGCCCGGTTGCCCCTCATTCTGCCTTCAGGGAATTAGAGAAACTGGCATCAGAGTGCAGGGAGGCCTGCAGTGAGATGGTAGAAGTGGTGGCAGGCAGGCTGAGCTTTGGGGGGTCAGAAACAAAAGGGAGGAAATAAATGTGAAGACTTAGAGAAAGCAGCCATTTTAGGGTAACACCCCAGAAGCAGTTGCCAATTTTCATGGGAAATCACAATGCTGTGCCTCACTTTTTGTCCATATCTGCATATCTTGGTGGATTTTTTTAATAGGAATATTTGTTACTATAGCATCCCCAAGGCAGGCTGGAGTCCTTCTATTGGCTGAGTGAGATAATGAAGCAGGAGAGAAATGTCAATTCCTGAAGGTCAAAGGACACCTCACAGTATTAATTTTCAGTCAGACGAAACCAAAAACGTGTCTCACCATCAGGCTCTGACAGCCCTTACGATGCTGTTGGGCCACTTGCTGGGTGTTGTGATTGTGTATGTCTTTTTCAACCAGTCATAGTATTTTCTTGAATTTCCCTTGAGAGAAAAATAGAAATTTCTCTTAAGAACTGAAGCTTAAAAATCTCCATTTAAGAAAAAGCAGTGTCTGTGTTAAAGATAATTTCTCTCCTTTCTGGCTATATTATTTTTATTAGTTGTTTTGAGGGCTTTGATGGGAGGGAATATGTTTTTGGTGCTTCTCTGTTTCACCAGCTTGCCCTCAGAAGTCTTCATTCTGCATTCTGAACGTATCATACAGTGGCTGTGCTTTCAGTTCTTGTTTCTTGCCTCTCTCGTTAAATGATGTGTCCAGGGTGAATTAATTTGGCTCTCATGGATGTCACTGCCTATCTTCTGGCTCGTACTCAAAATGTCAGACACGGAAATAGAAAATAAAAGAATTTAAAAAAACAGTAATTTACATTTTGCTTTGAAAATTTCACTCTGTAATTGGTTATTTGATAGCATTTTTACTCAGTGCAGATCCTGTGAGTGGAACTGTTTTCTGGAACTTGATTTCCCGAAGCTTCTTGAAAGAGGCAGCTTCTTTCTTGGGCCCCCACCTCGTCCCTTGGCCCCCTGAGCAGTTGCGCACAGAAGTGCAGGTTTTCTGTGTGTGTCTCCAGGGGTGGCCGCCTGGAGTCCCGTGGTGTGGCCTTGCTGCACACCCTGCTGCCGGTTGGTAACCTGGGCTCCTGGTCTTTTTTCTTTCCTCTTAGGTGTCTGTTTCTCCCCATAGAGCACTAAGGAATTAACTGTATCCTGAGGCTCAGTTTTAACTCTTCGAGAAAAGCCAGTGCAACCCCACCACCTGGAGGTGAGCAGAGGGCCCACTGACACCTGTGTTCATTGTCCATGTACGTTTCCTTGGACCGTGATGAGTGTGGAGAGCACCACAAGAATTGCGATTAGAACCATCCCAGATTTGATTACTTAGTGTACTATCATTTTTAAGCTTCCATCAAAACCTTTATTTTACATAGAACATGCAAACCTGTGCAGAAGACCTGATCGTTATTATTCTGTTTTTCCTGAGTCCAGAGGCCCCAGGAAGTGGCTGGCCAAGGCCATTTGGGCAGCCAGGTAGTCTGCGGAGCTTGGCCCACAGGATGGAGAGGGAGCCGCTGCCCCTCGGCCTGGTCCCTCGGGCAGTAAGAAGAGGAAGGTAGAGTGGTGAGAACAGCAGGTTAACATTTGCCTTCACTTTTCAACTCTAGAGAACAGAGAAAAGCAGCCTTCTTGGCAGTCAAGGCTGGCGGTGATTGGCTTGTGGCCTGCTGTGAAGATGACTGAGGACCCAGTTGGGGTCATTCTTCGGAGCCACCCGTTGTGGGCGCCCACATCCATTGTCACCATCTTAGTCTTCCGTTTTCTCTCCTGGGTTTCTTTAGCTTTCCACTTTCTGCCTTTTCCCAGGCATTCATCCTGCAGAGACTAAATACGTACGGTGTCCCGGGCACCATGCTAGATGTCACGGATCGGGAAAAATAGTTAGGGTTTGTCAAGTTTTTATCATTTCTGAGGCCTCATCTGGTTTTAGACTAGTTCTTGTAAGAAGCAACAGACACTAAGTCCTTTTTGTCTTTTCCATCCCTGTGTACCCTCCCCGACATTTTTGTCTCTGTCCGTCTTCTGCACTTTGAACCCAGGATTCCTAAATATTTACTGGCACTGCCTCGCTCTGCATGTAGTTCTCAGATTTCAACAGTTGTCTGATTTCTGGTCTATCTCTCGCTAAGTCAAACAAAATTTCAAGTCTCTTTTATGTCTTCCTATTCACAAACAGCCAAATGTATTTTGCCTCTATCTCAGATACTTTCCAAAATGAGTCATCAGTCATTTCTGATATGTTTCCATTAAATTGTGGTATCTTTTAAAAACGTTTTAATTGCTTAAACCTGTTTTGTAAATGGTAAGATTTGAGTCTTAGATTACATTTCAAAAGTTCTTCTTTTATGGGAGCAGAAGTCTAGAAAACACCAGTATCTATTACCCAGAGACCACAGGTTCCCATTTTGTGTGACATGGGCGAGAACTTGCCTGTTTTTCATCGAGTCCAACCAGGGAAGCTGAACCATGCTCATTCTTGCCTTCCCTTCCCTTCGCTTTCATGTATTCCATCATGTTGAAATGTTTACTAAACATGGCGTTGATGATCTCTAGACCCATGTCAAGGTTAAATATGCATGTACGTACTTTACGTTTATGTGATCGCAGGGCTTTTCATTGTAGTTCTCCTGGGAATTTCCTTTTCTTGGAACAAAAATTAGGCACGTGAGGGCGTTTGCTGACTGCAGATTTGGAAAGGTGAAAGGACAACTGTACATTCTGTTTGGTGTTCAGAGCAAGAGCTGAGAGAGTAGGGCAGTGTACCTTCTTCCATTTTGTAGGTGTAGTATAGGAAAATTTAGCCAGCCCTGGAAATCTGTTTTTCCTAGCACTTTATACCGCAGCATATTTGCTATCTTCTGTTTTCCTGTTGCTCAAGAACGTGACAGGTTTTCCTGCTGTCAGGGATGCTGCTGGGGTGGGAATAATCAGATTAACTATTCCGTAGACTTTGGGAGTACGGATTACATTTGAAAGAGATCATCAGGTTTGGTTTGGATTAATTATTCCTAAATAGGTGTATATGAAATAACTTCGATAATTAAAAAATGTGACACTTGCAACTCAAAGAAGAACACTTGATGAAATTGAAACGGTCCATTCTTGCACATCAGCCTTTCAGTAAATACTTTCTGAATGCACAGCAAAAGAACTCTAGTCCTCACAGGATGAAGAGTAAGCATGATTTTCAGTGCCCTCTGGTACCTGATCGCTGCTGTGCCTTTTCTTTATATATCTTTTCTTATTCCCCTCATCTCCCTTGCTCCTGAACATACCATTCATTCATTCACTCATTTATTAGTCATTCATTCATTCCAATATTGAGAACCAAATATACAGCAGGCACTAGGGACACATTGATGAAAAGTATAGACATGGCCTCTGCTTTTTTGAAACTATTTGCCCAGGTAATGAGATCATTACAACAGTGTGAGAAGAGCTGTGATCGCAGAAGCTGAGGATGCTGTGGGAGCAGCAGAAGGGAAGGCTTCCTGGAGGAGGTGACTTCTGAGCTGAGATAAGGATTGAGAGGGAGGTGAGGGGGAGGGTTGGGCAAGGTCAGACGCAGGGAGATTAATTAAATGCCCTTGAAGTTGTCTAGGTGAAATGAATGGTGGCCTGAATTATGGTAGATGCAGAGAGGGAAGCAATGGATTTGAGACAGACCTAGGAGACAGGGTTAATAAATTGAGATTGATTCTGTTTAGGTGGGTGTAAGTAAGAGATGCACTTCCAGTTTGGGACCTGAACAGTTGGGTTGTTGAAGGGCCCCACACTTAGATAAGAGAGGAATAGATAAGGGGGAAGATGAGGAGCTTGGTTATGGACATAATGACATTTAGGTGTCTGGTTTATACAAATGAGGATTCCAGTAAGCCTGAGGATATATGCCTGGGAATTCAGGAGAGACATCTGGGCTGGAGCAAAAGCTTTGGAAGTCATGAGCTGGTATTTGGAGGCACAGGAGTAAGAGAGATCCCTTGACACATAACGTGGCAAGAGAAGCGAAGCTGGCTGGGGATGGCCCCTCTGGGGCAGGCAGCAGGGGAGCAGCTCTCAAAGGAGAAGGGGTGAGGAGTGATCAGAAAGGTGAGGACAACCAAGAAAACGTGGTGTCAGAGTCCAGAGGAAAGAGCGGAGAAAGGTGCCCAGTGTCAACTGTTGCCGAGAGCTCACGGCAGACAAAGACTGCATGTGGTTCATCGGCTTCAGCAAACGAGGGGCTGGCCGGCGGCTTGGACAGAGCAGTGGCTGCGGGGCAGTCGGGGTTACGTCATGGTTTATGGCAGAGCAGGGAGGTTAAGAAATGGAGTATGATTTTAGGCATTCTTTGGCATTAAATTTTTAAAGAACAAATCCTGACCCCTTCCCTTTCTAGGTGGAAGAATGAATAGACATCAAAGAAAAGCTTGCTTGCTACTTGAAATTTTGTTTAACCTGTAGTTGACAGTTTGTTTCCTACCTTTGAAAACCATTGTCTAGTTTGCTCTTGAGTAGGCTGAGGTTTTTATTAATCAGGGATGCACAGTTACTTGGACTCTTGGTCCGAGCGGAGTTTCCCTTTTATTATAACAAACATATATTTTAGAAAAGGTGATTACACAATAAGAGCTGAAAATAGCTTAGTTCCTAGGGAGCAGGAAGAATCACATGTATTCATTCCTATTTTGATGGTTCCTGGAATACAGTGCCACCAGGCCTCAGGTCTCTCCACTCCTCAAATTGTCACATCATCTGGCTTCACATAGCTCTGTTTTATAAAAGCTAAAGGGTGTTGTGTTTTATTCTTAACTTGAGCTGAATTAAAATTAATTCTGTTTTGAGACTTTTGACAATTTCATAACTCACTCCGAGATAATTGGTCACACCCTGGGGCATTGTGTAAGAAAATATAACCCTGGTTCTGCATTTTCCATTGTCCCCAAAGACCTCACTCATAGTTGCATCTGAAATAGCAGCAGAACTATTGGTGGTAGGGAAGTGTATGGGTCTGTGGAGGGCACTTTGGAGTGGTAGTGATTTCACTTAAGTCCTTCAGGAAAGAACTTGTTCGTTGGGGTTTTTGTTTAGGAGGTTGTTGGGGAAAGAGGCGACTTGGGAGTCTGTTTTCCCCTCTCCCATTAAATAACCTTATTTAACCTCTCCACTTTGCCCACTGGGAAAACACAGATGATATTTATATTTACTGCCTCCTTAGTGATATGGAAAAACCAAGTAGAGTGTGTGTAGTTATTTTTTTATAAGAAAGATGACACTA
>VMDR010006124.1:0-47228 GCA_007922815.1 Macrotus californicus
TGGCAGTCTTGAGGGTATTGTTTCCTCACATCCTCACTTGCTGAGACAGAAGACCGTGCTGGTTTGATCTGCATAGTCTTTGTCTTTGTCTTTGTTGTGTCTTTGATGACCAGGCAGATGGCTATCCTTCCATATGCTTATTTGCAATTGACATTTATTGCTTATAAATTATTGCTTTCAGGACTTTACTTATTTTTACATTTCTCTCTTTAAGTGACATTAAGTGCACTTTTATATCAAAAACACACTGAGTACATTTAACAATGACAAAGAAGATGATGGTATTAACCCAAGGCAAATATCACATGCAACAGAGGCAGCAGCCCCATGGAGTCAAGTTCTCGTACATGGCTGGTCCAGCCTCTGATCTTCCATCAGAGATGTTTTGTCATAGCCTTCATGTTTTTCAAATTCTTTATTATTATTATTTTTGGTTATGTTTCTGTAGCAACAGTATAAATAACCCCACATCATTATCTGGGGAAGGGGTTGCTGCTAGAAATGCTACAGGAACAAGACCATATCCTGCCTCTGGAGCTTCAGGCATCATTGCAAATTGATGGGCTTCTGTGAATGAAATTTCATTAGTGACAGTCTTCACATCATGGTAAATATTGTGACTACCTGCGAGAGAATCTTTTGGTTTATTAAAGAGACAAGTAGTCACCTAATGAGAAACTGTCAGTAATCTTGTGAACACGTGGTGGAATATTTATTTAAAGGCCTAAATGTGTTACAGCCCTCAGGAGCAAGCTGTTTTCCTTAGTTCCTGAATTCTGCTGGCTTCCCCTTGGTTATGGAGACCTCTGGCTGCTCGCTCTACTGTTGCTGAGTGTTGAATATAAAAAGAAGTTGATATTCTTAATTTGTGTTCCTGATCTTCTCCATGCAAATCTTGCTGTCTCATGGCAGGCTAAAACACGTGATAAAAGCATGTTTTTAAAATAGCACAAAACGTGTCAACTTTGGAAGATGCAGGGAGTGTGTTTTGTTCAGGAAATAGACCAAGATCAGTGGGTAGAAGTTCAACATTTTAGATTAATGTAAGGAAGAACTTTTTCTCTTTTTAATCACAAGAAGTGTCCACCCATCATGTGGTTTACTGTGTTGAGACAGTCATTGGAAGTCTTCCAGCAGAGATTAGATGATCAGGCTGAGCATAATGTGGTGGGACTTGTGTACTGGGCAAGACCTTGGGCTAGATTTTCTAAAATTTTTTCAGCTCTGAGAATCTACAATTATGTAAATTTAAAAAATCACGGGCCTACTTATCTAAAGTAGTCAAATTCGTAGAAACAGAAAGTAGGATGGTAGTTACCAGCGGCTGGGAGGGAAAAAGGAAGTTGATATGTAATGGCTGTAGAATTTCAGATTTGCAAGATGAAAAGTTCTGGGGACCCATTTAACAAAATGTGAGCATACTTAACACTACTGAAGGGCACATTTTACAAATGGTTAAGATGATAACTTTTGTTTTGCCTTTTTTACCAAAAAACATAACAAAACAAAACAAGCATGTGTGTACTAGGAGTTTCACCCTAAGCCATGTCAGTGTAAAACGGTCCCTGCTTTTGGTGGTTCACAGTCCACTTCCGCTGTTAGAACCAAGGTGCCTGCACATGAGCCCCTGGCCCACATCAGCCAGTGGTGACGTCACTGTGATGGCCGCTACAGGCACTGCCAGGAATCCAAAACAGTATAAAAATGCTTCTGTGTTCTTCTTGTCTCCCCATCTCCCGCTAGTGCCCCAACTGATAGAGCTGTGTAGTAAACCAGCTGGTGCGTTGGTCCGAGGAATGTGCGGTTAGAGGAAGCTCCGTAGAAGAGTGAGCGTGGAGCTCAGCGCGGGCAGGTGCTATTAGGAACAGCCACTGCTTTGTCTCTTCCGCATCCATACACAGCTCTTTACCCACCAATGAACTTGGTAAAAACGATAACAGAAGCATTATAATGCAACGACCCCTTCCCAAATGAAGGCATTCTTACCCTTTTCCTGACAAGGGAGATACAAAGTTCCATCAGTCTAAGGGCTTAATATCCAAAATTTATAAAGAATTTTTAAAACTCAACACCATAAAAACAAACAATCCAATTAAAAGATGGGCCAAGGACCTGAATAGACACTTCTTCAAAGAGGACGTATAGAAGGCCAATAGATAAATGAAAAGATGCTCAACATCACTAATCATCAGAAAAACGCAAATTAAAACCACAGATGAGATATCACTTCACACCTGTCAGAATAGCTATCATCGATAAATCAACAGACAACTGTTGGTGAGGATATATAGGGAAAAGGGAACCCTCTTGCACTGTTGGTGGAAATGCAGGCTGGTGTAGCCACTGTGGAAAGCAATATAGAGTTATCTCAAAAATTTAAATATGGAACTGCCTATGACCCTGTGATTCAACTTCTGGAAATATATCTGAAGAAACCTGAAACACTAATTTGAAAAAATATATGAACCCCCATGTTCATTGCAGCATTATTTACAATAGCCAAGATTTGGAAGCCCCCCAAGTGCCCATCAGTAGATGAGTGAATAAAAAAGCAGTGGTACATTTACACAATGAAATACTACTCAGCCATAAAAAAGAAGGAATCTTACCTTTTGTGACATCATTGATGGAGAATATTAGATTAAGTGAAATAAGATAGTCACAGAAAGACAAATACCATATAATCTCACCTATATATGGAATCTAATGAACAAAACAAACTAACAAACAAAATAGAAACAGACTTACAGACACAGAGAACAGACTGACAGCTGTCAGAGAGGAGGGAGTTGGGAGGCTGGGTGAAAAAGGTGAAGGGATTAAGCAAAAAAAAAGAAACCCTTATAGATGCAGGAAAAAAGTTCCATCAGTCAATGCATTCATATTTGAGTGATATTAATTTCTTTCATAAGTTAGACATAATCCTATATTTTGTAACCCAAAAGACTAAATTACAAAATTAACTATCAAGAAACACTCCTTACATGACATATAGGGAAAAGAAAAAGGAGGAAAATAATTTCTATATACAAATATGCACACATAAAACAATGAAGAAAACACACACAGTCACTACAGTCCTCATTTCAGTAACTGATCGCAAGACCATAATTCATCTCTAGCTCTATCTCTAATCTCCTCTGTCTCTATTTCTATATCTAGTTATCTAGTTGTAGTGATAGCTATAAATATGGATATAGTATCTATATATATATATAGATCTTTATCTGTAGTTAGAGATTCTCCTTCTTCTCTTATCCATGTTCCTTTTTCCTTAACTAGCCCTTTGGTTTGTAAGGATTCTTATCTCATGGTCGACACAAGTCTTCACTCCTGAAGAGTCTGTTCTTAGTCATTCCTCCTTTCTTGGTCTGGTAAAAGCTACTGTTAATTCTACACCTGAACATGGAAGTAACTGGAGCCTTGGAGAACCCCCTGGGTCACAGCATCCTCCTTCAGGCCTCCGCTGTCTGCAGCAATCTTGTTTCATTTTAGTAAGTGGGGCCTGTCACTTCAGTGTGCACAGCAAAGCCGTTCTTTGTCCGCATTGGTTCAGTGGCCCGGGAATCTAAAATGATCAGAGGTTCAAATTTTAGTCCAGTAGAACCATCATTGTGCCCACAAAGAAAATATTTTTTCCTTGGGAACCAATGGAACCCCAAATCAAGGAGAGGAAGCGACAATTCTGTGATTATATTGTTAGGTGGAATGATAAGAGCAGACCCTCAAATTTTAACCCTTGGTTCCCAGGTCCAGGTAGTCTAGTTCTGGAGGAAATAGTGCCCTGTATGGATTGTTGATTCAAAGCATAAGAGGTATGTCCAGAAGGTATCCAGACATGTCATATGAAAAATGGAGACATTTATTGACGAAGATACAAGATACAAGAAACATTGTACAGAGGACAATGATGCCTCAGTTCCCTTCAAAGTGGGCACTTGGGACCTCACACAGTTCTCCCAATCTCCATCAGCTGCCCTGTTCTAGTATTTTCCTGAATCTCATGGACAGTCTGAAATCCCTTCCCTTTCAAAGGTGATTAAAACAAAAAAGGTTTTGGGAAAATCCAGAAGCCTCAGGGCACCAAATCTGGATTGTAGGGAAACTGAGTCACCTGGGTGATTTGGTGTTTTCCAGAAAAACTCTGCATAAGACCTGATGCATGAGTGGGTGCAACGTTGTGATGAAGCTGTCAATCACCAGTTGCCCATAGGTGCAGCCTTTTGAATCATCCGGATAGTTTCGGCAGAGGAGTGTTCAAGTTTAACACAAAATTTGATGCAGATTCATTGCTCTACTTGCTCAGTCATTTTGAATGTGATGGCCACACAGTACACCTGCTCACTCAATGGTGTCTACCACCCTCACTAACTAGTACAGTGAAGTCGTCACTGTTCACACATGCCCATTCCAGCCCATTCTCCTTGGCTGCCAGGTTACATCAATGTCACAAAAACTATTCTCGCTATATTAACAATGGCTGAATTTTTTCCAGACAGACCTTGTGTACTACACCTTGTACCATAGTGCCAGAAACTCAAGGTGTTATATTCCAGCTGGTGACTCTTTCCAGCAGGTGATTCCACCATTCTGGCAGGCCAGCTGCTTATAGATGATGGAGTGTGTGGCCAGACCAAAGAATTTCATGGTCATAAACCAGTTGCTATACTTCTTTTGTTGAGAAGTTAGTGCCTTGGTCAGAAGAAATGTTGTGAGGGGTATTGTGATGATAAATTGGACCTTGCCTAAGTATGTGGATGGTGGTGCTTGCAAAAGGCAAATCCGTATCAGAATATATTCCAGTGAGGACACATCTTTGCCCCCTCCATGCTGGAAGGGAACCAATGTAATCAACCCCCATGAGACGGCCACCTGGTCCACTGGGGCTCCTTGTTCGCTGCTGCTGTGGTTAGGCTGAGCACTAAGTAACCGTGATAGCCAGACTTGCCATTCCGGGTCTGTGTCTGGTAATGAAGTTAATAGAAGATTTTACCAGACCAATAGAAGAGGGATATTCACTCATTCATAGAACTTTATGGGTTTTGCTGACTGCATACCCCTGATACGTTTCACTGTATTCCTCTGCCACCTGTATTTCCTGCAATGTGGTAGCTGGATTTAGAGGTGTGTTCACTCAGATACAATTCCTTTGGCAATGCTATAGGAGTGTCTTTCATCAGGAAGCATGTGTTTGTCCCTCGTTTTGTACTGTCACCAATTGTTGGGGCTCAATGCTTAGATTCATTTATTTATTGGGGTTGGTAAAATGGTGGTATTTTAATTAAGACTATTGTTTTTTCATTTATCAGGTGGAATACTTTTATACAAGATAGCTTGCCCTCATTTACTTTTTGATCACCTAGTGGTATAGTTCATTTAGGAGAGACAAGACAAATATTTGATTCTCCTTTATTTACCAGGGTTCACACTAATGAATTGGTTCCCTTTCATCCTCCAAAGGTGTAAATACATGCACGCCCTTGTGCACTTAAGCATATTTGATGGGTTCCATTTAATTGCAATTATCTTTTTTTTTGAAAGCTCTAAGCCCAGTGGAAACCTCTTGAAGTTGGCTCCTGTTTGTTTTTCCTGGATGTCCTTTGCAGATATAAAAATCCATGGACTGAAAACTCAAGAACGACTTTTCTAGATCAAACTTTTCTCCCACTCATTTATGTCCTTAACTGACCAGGCACTATGTTTTGAAGATCAGGGCACACCCTCTACACAAAGGGGTTATGTGCTTTCTGTTTGCAAATATTCCTGACTTTGTGTTTAGAGACCAGAGCACTGGCTTCCTGTTGGGCCATTCTCCTCTGAAAATGAGATTGCTTTGCCAACGTTGTCCACCTTTTCCGGAAAGATTTTATATTAATAGTTTTCTCTAGAATGACATTCTTCTATAAGGCATGTACTCTTATCTAGTCAAATATGTGGCATAAAAATTGAAAGCAGTTGAAATATTTTCTTTTAATTCCATCCCCTTGCCCCCTGCTGAAATTTTCTATGGAATCCTTTAAATGTCTGTAAATTAACTTTTAGGAAAAATATAATTAATCTTATTAACTGTGAGCTTGCCTCAGGCTTTTTTGTGTGGGGTAGAAGGACTTGAATTAGCATGAGCTGTGACTTCGAAATTCAATTTCCCATCCTCAAAGGAAACGCATCCCTCCCCTCTCACTGACCTGCTTTTCCTTTACCTCGAATGCTGTGTCTTCTGTTTTTATCTTGAGCTTGGACAGTTCTGAACATTTAACTCTCTCATTTCTGTTTCTGCGATAGCCACTTTCTAGCAATAGAACTCCTATAAAAAGGTTTATGATGGAAAATTGACAGAAATACTACTTGACCCAGCACATGAAACAGAACCACCCACCAGAGAGAATAAAGATAAGTTCGAGACGCTTCTGACATCCATGTCTGTACCTGTTTTCTTTCTGTTTATATCATTCATGTCTGCAGGCTGGCTAATATGGTTTATACTTATAGGTATTCTTATTGTGGAAGGCTCTTCTGTAAAAGTTATGTCGGATTCTCTGGCACTAGCCTGATACTTAAAGCCCTTCACAGTCTTATTACTGTCCTCTAAACCCTTAGTGACTCTCGATTGCCTGGTGGGCTGAGAATGCACTTTTCACTGGGGTTCCAATTTGCCTTCCTGTCTCTCCACAAGGGCAGCCCTTCAGGTCACTGTAATAGATAGGTTGCTTCCATCTCCCTGGCATATCCCATGCTTTCCAGCTTTGCCTTTTGCTCTCACAATTCCTTCTATTTGGAATGAACTTCCCTTCCATATCTCCTGGCAGAATCCTGTTCTTTGAAATTCCCCTGACTCCATGAATTTCTCTGTGATTCCTCCACAGGAATCACTTTATCCTTCCTTTGGACTCCCAGGCAATTTGTTTGTGGCAGTTACTTTGTATTGTTTTATTCTGTGGATAATGATTATTGTTGCTATCATTTGTGTATTTGTCTAATACACCCACTCATGGGGGATAAATAGGACGGCCATATATCCAGTTGTTCCTGGGACAGTCCTAGTTTCCTCCTTGTCTTATCACTCTGTCTGGTTAGCACTCCCTTTTACTCAAAAGTATCTTAATTTGAACAATACATTAAGTGGCCACCCTTGGAAGAGATGACTGGAGGGTTAGGGCTGCATGGTACTCATAGGGTGGGCAAAGGAGCTCACAGGTTCACAGAAAGGAGCTGCCTAGAGCGAGGCGGGGACCACTATGCTGAGGCTGTCAGGAAAAGCAACAGAGATTAGCTTTGAGTCCTCCCAGAGCTGGTCCTTCTAATGGCTCTGCCTGAAGCTGTTACTTTCCCGTTAGAAAGTTGGTTCCCTGAGGGTTTAATAAACAATCCCTCCCAGCAGGCAGGGCTGTGGGCATTGTTTCCACACCCTCGGGTCAGGGCAGTTAAGGCTTCAAAGGAAAATATGAGGGTATTGTGTGGAATATTTAGTACACATATGAAAGGGACTGTATTTATTTATTATTTATTGTTCATTCCTCTTTATTTTTAAAATTAACCTACAGGACAGTTGAGAGAACAATACACAATTCCTCCATTTTGCTAGATGTGCTTTCTGTCTTGTGTTCACTTCACATGCAGGTGCAAAAAAGTAGGTTTACAGTTGTGAGTATGTGAAAGAGTTTATTCTTGTGTTTTTATTGATTAGTTATTGTATTATCGTCCATATGAACAACTGTAAACCTACATTTGCCCCACCCTGTGTATATACTTTGGATTCCATTGTGTTTAAGTAAGATTTCTGGGTAAATGTTCACATTCTTTTTCTGAACCGCTTGAATATAGGTTGAAGACATTGTGGTACTTTACCCCCAGCTACTTCTAAGACTACGTAGGGACAGTCTTCTACACAAACACAGTGCCATCGTTACATCCAAGACCATCAGCAATAATTCCACAAATCATCTAATACACAGTTCATATGAACAGTTTTTGGATCCAGAATCCATTTGATCAAGTATGTCTCTTTCATCTCGTAATCTTGCATCTGCCTGTTTTGGGGGTGTATGTGTGTATACTTGTGTCACTGTGTGTCCATGTCTATGTGTGTATGTGTGTGTGTGTCTGTGTGTGCAATACATATTATTAATATGCACTATTTGAAATTCTTCCCCATCTCCCTGTCAAAGAAGTTTGCCTTTCTCCACTCAGCTTTCTCCCCCTCTCCTTACTTCTAAAGAAGGTTCCATCTTTGCCAGATCTGCTGCCTGCTTTTTATAATTCAGTGATGAAGAATCTAGAGATGGGTTGAGGGGCTGGCATATAGGAGAGGCAAGAGGAGAGGGGTGTCCTTTGGAAGTCGGTTGTGGAGCTTTAGAAAGACCAGGTTCCTCCCTCTGGCCCTCCCCCACCAGGGAGCTCTGTGACGTGGGGCTGGCAAAGGAGTCAAAAGAGCCCTGAAGAAATACTCCTATGAGTCATGTATTGGATTCTCCTTGGTGGTCTTTAAGAACTAGTAGATATTATGTTTGCTTATTAGTTATTTTTAGACTATGATTTCCTAAACGTGACATTTCCCAGGATGAGGTCTCATGGGAAGCCAGTGTTTATTCTGATCATACACATCCTTTGTCTTCAAAGGGGAAAGTCTATAGAGGAGAAAACTTTCTTATGGTTATGACCTCAAGCCTTAGACTGTCTTCCAGGACTTTAGCAGTTCACAGAGCTCTGTGATCTAAGTCAGGACACTTTTGACAGTGAAACGTTTATGGCAAATAGGAATATGATGAGGAAATAATTAGTCCAGGACAATATGCTTAAGCTAAAATGGTGGTAGGCAAACCAAAACATAGGCACACACCTATTATTTGTACCAGAACCTATCTTGTACTAATGAATAAAAATAATAAATAAACACGATGAAAAAAGTGTATGCATGTGCACTACTACACACAAATATTAGATTAAACAATATGAAATTAACCTCCCAAAGCTGCAATTTCATTTGTGCAACCTAATATAATTGCCCTTAATAATTTCAAACTTTTGATTGTCTGCTCTTTATTTCTTTAAGTGGTACATTCTTTGAGAATAAGAATCATTCATTTTTTGTTCTGTTATTTATTTCTTATTCATTGTACTTACTAAGTACTTACTGAGCACCTCCAACATGCAGGTGCCATGCTAGAGGTTAGGGATCGACTAGTGACACAGGGAGGGGACCTAGTTCCTGAGAGCACTGTATGAGCACTTGTGCACTTTTTCCTGAATCTAGCTAGAATTTTCCCATAAATAAGTCAGCATAGTAAGTTTTTGTTATTTGATATTAAAAGTCTAAAATGCAAATTGAAGTACAAAATTATCTTGCTGCCGTTCTTACAGCACTCTATCAAATGGGTATCTGAGGACTAGGTCCCTCTCTGCACCCTTTTAAGGGTTCATGTGCCTCAAGGACACAATTTGATGTTTACCACAAGGAGTTTGCCACCTGGTAGAATGAGAACAATGTGGAGGTGTATTAGGCAGCATGGTGCTGTGATTCAAACCTATTCAGGGCACAGCTGAGCTGCAGGAGAGGAAGTGGTTCTTTTTACCTGAGTGGTGGAAGTGAGCAAAAAAGTATTCATAGAAGAAGTAAGGTTGGTTTCTCCAAATACTTTGGACTTGAATGACTTCTACTTCATGGAGTGAATGTTCCTTGGGGGTGATGGCTTTAGAATTAATAACCATGGTCATACGAGTAAATAAAACCATCAGTTGTGATCAATGCAATAGGAAAAAGAATAGTAGGCTATAGAATCTGTAGTGGAAGAACCAGATTCTCTTTTGGAGGGTCAGGGAAGATCTGTCTGGGAGACATTGAACGTGAGACCCAAAGAATGAGTTAGACAAGTGAAGAGTTGTTAAGAAAGGGAAATGGCTGTGCTGAGGAGAGACGGACAGAGGGCTAGCATGGCTGGAGCGGGGCCGTGGGGAATGAGGCTGTAGACAAGTGGAGGGAGAGGCAGGGGATAAACCATGCAGGCCGGGGAGAAGGAGTTTGCATCTTGAAAAAAGCACAGTTGTTGCATGGACCCTTTTGGAGGTGGGTGTGTGTGTGTGTGTGTGGAAGGTTTGGTTGGTGAAGATGTGGACACCTGAACATCACAATCCATGGGAAGCTGTACGCCATCAGACAAGGCTGGAGCATGGGGTGTGGGGAGGTCACCATGCTGAATTTTGAATTCTTTCTATCAGTACAAGAGAGCCATTTAGGAGTGGGTACGAGTTGGGGGCTAGCAATATCAAATGTATTGATATATTTGAGAAGGATACATCTCAAGGATAGATGAATTAATTGAAGATGGCAAAGGAGGGAAGACCTTGCCCGTAGGTAGAGGATGAAGCTTGATCTAAGGCAGTGACAGTAGGATGGAGAGCAGGAGACAGAGATGCTCAGGAGGCGCATCTCTGATGGGAGGAGAAGAGGGGGACTATTAGATGTTGTCCAGGCTCCTGGCTTGTGTGATGGGCTAGCGAGAGGAGGGGACGGTTTGGGGAACAGGTTTGTACCTGATCCATGATCAGTGCTAAGTGCTTGTGGGAGATCTGGCCTGATGTTACCTGAGTAACTTATTAGTTAATGAAATTCCCTCTGAATATTGTTGATATGTTAACATGGGATTTTTTTGAGAGAGTAGGAAGCATTCAAACTGCCTATAAAGGAATACTTGCGTTTTACAACTGACAGATTGCTTTATTCTGAACTACTCATGACAGACGTATTTTTTGTGTGTTTGAGAGACATTTGACTTTGTCACAGTTCTGAAAATATGTTGTTTCTGAGATGTTTAGACGGTGGGTTCTCAAAAACCATTAGCTGTTACAACTAGGCTGGCTGCGTTTTGTTCCTTCTCATGCAGCTTCCCATTAAATACACAAGCATAACATCTGGTACTCTTCTTTTTAAGGACTTGGGAGCAACAGCGGCAAGGATTAGACTGCACTTGCCACAGCATCCGGCTGTAATGTTTTCACCTAGAGTTGAGTTTGAACTTGGCTGAACCAGCCATGTCAGGAGCTGTGTCATGTTGCAGAGGGGCCGTGAGAGCTCCTAACACAGTGGGATATCCTGAGACACGTGGGCTAGCCCATCAGTAGGGTGTCACCGAGGTGAGGCCATAGCTGTAACGCATCCAGGCGCCAGGATGACAGGACCCGCAGAGCACTTTTCTGCTGTTTGTCAGGCCACAGCCCTGGTGGCTGATAACGGCAGCTCTTCCTTCTTTGCTTCATTTTTCAATGACAAACCCTCTCCCGGCTGGAGAGTCATGTATTTTTAGAGTTGGAAGGGACCTTCGTAATTATCTTAATCCACACCCCTGGCATTTTTGCAGATGAGGAAAACAAGACACCGAGAGGTGAAGCGATTTGGTCACAGTCACCCGGCTAAGCAGTGAACTCTCGGGCCCACTTAGGCTCCTCCCTCAGAACAGGCAGGAAGGGACCCTTTGAGCGTCTTCTAGTTTGTTAGTTGCCAGAAGTTAAAGAGTCTCCCTTCACTTTCTAAAGCCTTTTGGAAATAATCTCTCTCCTTTGAAAGAAGTGAAGACAGGTTTTACTCAGAAAACTTATGTTTTTTCCCAGACAAGTTTTTGTTCCAACCCATTGTGACTCCCCTCTAGTCTGAGACAGCTTCCACGGCAGTGTGACAACTCTCATGGCCAGTACCACCCAGCTGGACGTCTGTGAAGCAGTCACAGCAGAACCCCACATGCTTTGGAACGTGATGTCGCCTCTGGATTCAGGGAAGGACAGATGCTGGAAACTGGTCAGCAAACTGCCTGGATCTTTAGGGTGGGGGACCCTAGGAACTTCCTGAGAAGCAACCATTTATCAAACTGAAACTTTCAAAAGGATCCTTGACTCTGGAAATTAAAAATCACGCACCTCTGTCCTAGGACTGAGCTCCCCAGTGACTCCTGAGCTCCCGGGGAAGCCCGCTGGCGCTGGAGGCTGGGTGTGCAGTGGACGAGGTAGTACCTGGAGCATGGCCCAGTCCAGGGGAAAAAGGGGAGATTTGCAAATGACTGGTGTGTGAAAAGAGGAAAAGAACTCAGGGGGTGCTTATCAGGGACTGTTTCAGCTTGATGGGGAAGGATCTGGGAGTCCTTTCCAGGGAACACAATGTCTGCTCAGTCCTAGCTTTCCCGCCACACTTTCCCCCGGCACAAAATCATCTTTTGGGTCTGCTGTGGGGTGGCAGGGGAAACAAGGCTTTGCTCTAGCTCGTCAGCTTGTCTGTGCTCTGAGGCGTGAGTTGAAAAAGCCTTTTCTCTGCTCCTGCTGGAACATCTCTTCTGTGAGGCCGTGCGCACGGCAGGATCCTCCTTCCAGACAAGGAAAGGATCTCAGGGGATAAGACAGGGAGGGAGAAACATCAATTACTGGGTCAAAACCAAATCGCACTACATTGGTAAGAGCTCACTTAAGGAAAAACAGGGACTGTTTGGTGTGATAGTCTCAGCTGGAGCTGTTTCCGAGGGCAGCAAATGCACTTCGCTATGTGAGCTAAGTTCATGGAATGATGAGAAACTGTCCTGGTAGATTTTCCTCAAATCTTTGGAGTACACAGAGACTTTTTTCTTGCTGTCGCAAAGCTTAGTTTTGTACCAAAGTGGTCATGGAATCCTGGAGCTCTATGGTACTCAGGGGTGATCTGTGCTGAGTATTCTCTGTCCTTCCAGATCCGTTCTCCCCTCTTCTCTGCACTGGCCTATCAATGGGCTCCTTTGCCCTCTGGCTTCTGTTTGGATTTGGCCAATAGGAGACACCTACTTGTCCATCATTGGGTGGTTTCCTTAAGCTGGTCCATGCCTCATACTATTCCCTTTCATAATAGCTCCCATTTGAGTGTATAATCTCTTTCCTACTGGGACTTTGAACTGGTACATCATCTAATCCAATACAACCATTTTATAGATGAGGAAACTGAGGCACAGGGAGGCCCACTGGCTTTTCCAGTGATGTCCCTTCCCTCCTCCTCCACCCAGCTGTGATCGAACACTCAGAGACTCAAGCCCTGTGGTCAGCAATGCCTGTTGGGGTGGGGAGCCCCCAGGCACAAGAGTCTGCTCTGCTCTCGTGTGATGACATGTTTCTAAAAAACTTCTGTGTTTTTGAAAAACAGATCCTTAAAATGGTATTTTAAGTGGTATATACATACCACAGGATATTTTTCAGCCTTAGAAAAGAAGGTAATCCTGTCACATGCAACAGACGATGTAGCTGAACCTTGAGGATATCATGCTAAGTGAAACAAGCCAGTGCCACATGATCTCACCGACCTGAGGTGCTAAAGCCGTCAGACTCGTCAGACTCGTAGGAGCAGAGAATGGCTGTGGGGAAAGGGGGTGGGGGAAGAAAGGGAGCTGCTATGCAATGGGTGTGGAGTGTCAGGTTTGCAAGATGAAATCAGTGCTAGAGATCTGCTGTACAACCTTGCACCTCTGGCAACAACACTGATACACAGTTAAACATTTGTTAAGAAGGCAGATCTTGTGTTATTTTTTAACCACATAAAAAGGAGCCAAATGTATTTTAATAGGTCACAAAAGTAGCTGAGCATCTTCTCCGGGCAGCCGTGTTCCTGGGGGCACCGCTGGGGTAGCAGAAAGTTGGGAAACGCCTTCTTCCTCCAGGCCGGAAGCACCTGGTGCCAGGGCTTGGCCAGAGGAGTGCGAGCTGAACTCACCCCCACCCTTCTCTCCGCCCAGAGCCTTGCACTTGTCTCCCCACTCCAGCGTGTGAGGAGGCAGAATTTCTGGTCATGCCTCTGACCCCGTGTAAGTGAATGAGTGTGTGTGTGTGAGTGTGTGCGAGAGAGAGATTGAGATTCTTCTTTTATTAATTTTTCTAAGTTCTCTGAAGAGTCTTTATTGAGCTTTCATATTTCATTGATTATAAAATTGATTATAAAATGTTTTATTTTTCTGAGATTTAATTAAATCAATATATATTTGCCCTTAACTCCCTTTTAATGGCGGTACCTGCAAGTAACATTCAGGGAAATACAATATTGGAAATATTATATGTCAAATCTTAGAGCTGACATGAAATTAGAAAAAGTGGGTTAATTAAGATAGTGCAATTCTTGATATTTGGTTGATAGTAATGATAATTATAGCAATTGTTCATGTTTGTAAAATAATATAGCCTCATTTTTCAAAGGTTTGTCAGGTTCATTATCTCATTTTTGGACAATGACACTTTGAGGCAAATGTTAGGTTATCATCATCATCGTTATTTTCACCCCTTTTCAGACATGCAGACATTGCAGTTCAGACAGGTGAGGTAGAGGTCGAGCCAAGGTCATCTGGCTGCTGAGTCGCAGACCTGGGAGTAGGGTTCCAACTTCTTACACAGCTCTGTTTAATACCAACAAACACTCCATGCACTTATTGTCACAGAAATTAAAGTACCAAAAACAACTTTGAAGAGAAATAATGCTATTTCGACTTTCATATCCCAACTGATGGATCAGGAGTCCTTCCTTAAACACCGGAGGCGAAAGTGCAGAGCACAGAGTTCTTAGGCTGAGGACCTAGGAATAAGTTTCAACTGTTGTTTATTTTCATTTATTTATTTTTTTAAAAGAATTTATTTATTTATTTTTAGAGAGAGGGGAAGGGAAGGAGAAAGAAAGGAAGAGAAACATCAATGTGTGGCTGCCTCCCGCTTGCTAGGGCACCTGGCCTGCAACCCAGGCATGTGCCCTGACTGGGAACCGAACTGGCTACCCTTTGGTTCATAGGCCCGCGCTCAATCCACTGAGCTACACCAGCTGGGGCTCAACTGGTATTTAACTAGATTTGTGATCTTTGACAAGTTACTTATTCTCTACTACTTAGTCATCTCATTTTTTAAAAAAGGAAGCAAATGTGTTTTAGGGTTATAAGGAAGAGAATGAATGAATGTTTGTTAAGCAAAAATTATAGGCAGGCATTACCCTAGGAGATTTATATCTAATATTTCATTAAATAAGTTATCTTATGAAGGTTATTTCGAAATTGTAATGTACCATAAAATGCCATTTGTCTACTTATCACCTACTTACTCATTTGGTCAGTTATGAATAAAAAATTTCTTGTTCTATGACCGCTTCCTCAAGGTCTTGCCTACATAAGTCTACTAGAGCTCTTTCCAGAAGTATAAAAAAAAGCTTCTAAATCTTAGTGCTGCATGACAGTAAGTTGGCAGCCATTTTTCCTTTTTTATTGTTAGATAACAGAGCACTGTCTCTGCCAATAAGTGAATCCTAACGATCAATGAAGTACGGTAGCAAAGCAGGAAGCCTAGTCAGTTATTAGCATGAATCAAGATGAGCTGGAAAGCTAAGGAGTGAAGAATGAGTTCACTAATTATTTTACTCAGTAATATTAGGCATGCACTGTGAGACCAGTGCTGGGCTAGGCATGGGGATGCAGCTGTGGACGGAACAGACCCGAGGGCTGGGCTCACGGGATGACAAGAGACATTATTGCATGCATGATGTGGCAGAAGAAGTTGTGCAGGCTTCTTTGGAAGTGTCAGTAGGGGAGCTTAAGATGGTCAAGGGAGCAGACAGCCTCACTGAGGAAGTGACACTTAGGAGGAAAGGACAAGTCGGAGTTGGTCAGGTGGAGGTAAGTGGGGAAGGTGAAGGTAGTGCTGGCCGAAGGAGCAGCATGCAGGAAAGCTGGGAAGTGGCAAGGAGTTGTCCGCTGGAGGAAGTCCAGTGTACCTAGAGCACAGGTGATGGTGCAGAGGTGAGGGGCCAGGCTGGAGAAGCTGGCAGGCATCTGCAGATGAAGGGTCTTAAAAGCCAGGGCAAGGCTGGGCCTTTCTCCTGAGGGTAAGAGGCAGTTGTGGAGGGGGTTTCAGGAGGGGCATGGTGTGTCATGCTCCTGTTTTAGAATTTGCACTCTGGCCGCTGGGCTGTAGATCAAGGGCAGACAAAGGGAGCATGGCAGGGGTCGTTCCTACTTGATTAGAGGGGTGGGAGCTGGGGTGGGCAGAAGATACCGAATGATGCGAGGGAATCCTGGAACAAGTAATAGTCCCCATCTCTGATTGCATCCCCTGATATGATATCCTCAGTTCCTAATTATCTAAGACAGTAACTTTATTTATTTTTAACAGAGTGACTTCTTCTGACCTGAGGCTTCAAGTGCTTTGAGAGATCTACGGCCAGGTAAATACAGAAAATGTTTTCCTCAGTTTTATACACACCACTTTTCTCCCAAGACGTGCTAAGACCTGAATCCAACATCTTATTTAACCCTTGCAATAGCCCTAGGAGTTATGTACTGTTTTATTTCTATCTTATACACGAGGAAGTTGAGACACAGAGAGGTTGGGCCACTTGATGCACAAAGATATTCATCACAGTATAAATAATAATAGCCAAACAAAATATGTCTTGTTCAACTTGGGACCTTCATGCTTATGTTCCAAGCAGGCAGGCAGAGAAGGGCACAAGGTCGTGTCTCCCACCTGAGCCCACCCAGGTAAAGAGTTGTCCTGGTTGCCCGGGGCCAGCGAATGCTGCCTTATTCTTAATGGTCACCACGAGCTGCAGAGGAGGCTGGGGCGTGGATGGTTGAGTTGAGCATACGCTGCTGCAAAAGAAATCAGGGCTGGGTTTGCTCTGGATGCAGAACTAAATGTGGACACCAGACAAACAGGGGGCTAAGTATCAGCTTTCTTCCCAGCGGTCCTGAATTAGAGAATGAGCTCAAATTACGGACAGGATCAGCTGTAGTCAGACCTTCTATTACATTATTGCTGAAATCTCTCATGGAAAAGAAAAATACATGCTGCTGAGGCCAGAAATAGAAGAAGGGAGGTTCCCAAACCTGCCTCCACACACTTTCCCTCACCCAGTCTAAACAGTCCAGAAGCTCCTTCCTTGAGGGAAGGGTAGAAGTCACCTTCCAGTAGATTTAAGAAGGTAAACCGTTTTGTGTTATGCGCCTAGGAAGGAACATATGACATCTTATTATACATTATGACCTAGGGTGACAATTGTGTTATGTTTGTTTCTTTGTATATTTTCCCCAACTCCTGCTGTTAATGGCCTAGAGGTAATTCGATCTGGGAATTGAGACAGGGGAGAATTCCTGGGTTGAAGTTGTGAAGCCTCACAAAGCAAACAGAGATGGCCTGCTTACAGATTTTTTAAAGAGTGGGTAGAACTGTTCCAGGCAGAGAAGAAGGGTGATTCAGGGTGAATAAACAGCAGGGGCTGTGGGCAGTGGACCGACTTCCAGCTGCTTCAGAAGCTATTGCAGCGTTCTTCACAGGGTCCCCCTACATGTCTACACACACACACACACACACACACACACACGCACACGCACACACGCAAACTGCTGCAGCTCCCCGCACCTGGAGGGGGTTTGGTGCCCTTGCTGTGCAGTGGATGCTGGCTTCTCCTCTCAGCTTGTCATCCTTGACTCCTGCTGTCACAGTGATTTGGAAACTGGTAGCAACCAGCCCCATTCCCTACCCAAGGCTCAGCCCAGAACTGTGGGTTGACAGCTAATTGTCGCTGCTGATTGCTTTGCTGACAGTGCGTTGTGGCTATTTTGGTTTTTCTTGAGTGTTTCTTAATTAGAGGAAATGACAACGTGTGCTGTCCAATCAGCCTCTTGTCAGACATTATTACATTTGCGGGAGAATCGGGCGGCATTTGGGTTTGTTCCTGCCATGCTGGTAGGAGGATCATGGCCTGAGCTGTAGCCCCCACTCAGCTCGGAGACATTCTACATTCCCAGTGTGGGTTCCAACTGCCCGGGACTCTGCCAGGGTCCCTGGTCAGGCAGCAGTGTCCCCCTCACAGTGGCCATTGCCCTGTAACTATACACCTCACAGAGGTCATGTCCCTGACAGGATGCTTTCTTCTCCCTGAAAGGAGACGTTTCAGGGTTCCTTTGATATTTGCCTTTGTGGAACATGGCTCCTATCAGTGATGCTATGGAGGGCGTTTGCCTGGTAGTGTAGTAAGTGAGGTCGTTCTATGTTGCTTGAGTTAACAGGAAGAATGATCTTAAGTTATAAAATATTCTGAATTTAAAAATAACTGTGAAGAGCTTTACAACTCTGAAGGCCACAGAGTAACTCTTACCAGCAACTTTTTAAGGGGCAGCTCTTTCTAAGGCTCCTTTTTTGAATGCTCGGCTTAGAATAGCTGTGATTATTTGCACATAAACTATGAATGAAAGTTTCAAACATCAATTTATATCGGTCCTTTCTGTTCCAATTTCTTGGGGGGTCTTTTGGTATTAATTCATTGCTAAAAGGATTTATTGGGCCTGCTGGGGTGCCTCCGGGCTTACCAACACCAAGTCCCTGTCCTCAAGGAACTTATGTAGGAATTGGGAAACCAACCCTCTCTAGTGGTCTTTGCTTTCACTTTGAGGCATGCATGTGGTTGTGTGGGTTTTCTCCAGGAGTGGTGTTCAGTGTCGGAACAGAGAGCACAAAATACAGGATTGTCTAGGGCTGGAAAGACAAGAGGACAAAGATATTGAGGGCTTTACGGAGAGACTGTAAGTGTGTCGGGTTGGGCACAGAAGGAAGGGGGGCCAGTGTGTGTGTGTGTGTGTGTGTGTGTGTGTGTGTGTGTGTGTAGGCCGAAGACAGATCTCCGTGAGTTAAATGGGGAAATGGAGAGTGGGTAAGCAGTGACAGGTGTAGAATGACATGCTACCTAGCTTTTCCTGACTGTCTTGTCTCCTCAACCAAAGAGTGCAAAAGGGCCAGGCAGGACATTGCCTTCATGTCTTCTTCAGCTCACAGCACATGCTCCTCCACATTTCCTGAGGAAATCAGCCTAGCTGTGGGCTTCGGGAAGATCACGGGATCAATGATCAGTTTTTTCATGTATATAGAAGGAATTGACGTGTCCATGGGTTCATGTATATGATGAGCTCCGAAGTGATTCCGATACAGTCTGGTGGTGGTGTAAACACGTGCGCACACACACACACACACACACACACACACACACACACACACAGAGTATGGTGAAAAGGCAGTCTCTAGATATTTCACTGATATTTGTTGATTACTTTCAGGTGAAGGGAAATTACTATCTCAGGGAGACAGTCTGGGGAGACTTCAGAGAGCCCTACCCTGTGGCTGTGGTTTTGCCTTATCAGTGAGGCCAGAAATACTGCTCTGTTCTGTAGACCACCAGTTCTCCTTCCACTCTTTGTGACTTTCTGGGCTAAGTGCATCTGGAGGCCCAAAGGAGTGACTTAAACTTCTTTCTGATCTGACTACTGTTCCCCTGCTCCACATTCAACTTTTTCTCAGGTTTAGATTTAGATAAAACAATCTTCATAAAAGGCTTCTACAATTGGACTCCCAGCAAAAACTAGAGAATATCATTTTAATGTTGGTATAAAAGCTAAAACTTCCTGATATCATTTCTATGTGTTCTCGCATATTTGGTAATTAAACCTGCTGCTCCCAGGGCACCACACCCACTGGGACTTCTTTGCAACATGTCTCACATTCCCTTGGTTTCCCATGTGCTGGCCCAGTGCTAGGACACGGTGCAGGCTTATCAGGGCATGTGCACCTGAAGTGAACTTGCTGTGTTCCATTAAAGCATACCAGCAGTGTCTCTAATGCATGTTTTCTTAGGTGCCATCTTAAAGGTCCTTAAGCTGTGCCCCAGACACAACAGACTTGACCAGAATCATGTGGTTGCCATGGCATCCAGAGAGAGCCTTTAGAAGCTCATCAGCTTTGCCAGACAGAAGACGTTAAACTGCTCTGATAGAACATTTTCTACCTTAGAAGCTGAGAATAGACACTACATTTATCTGTAACAGCAAATGTGATTTTCAAAAGTTCTCTCAAGCATGATCTTCTATAAGATATTTGCTGAAAACTGCTCAGAGGTTGTACGCTCCGGCACTGACTTGCAGCAGCTTTCCTTTCATCTCCGATCTGGAAGCTTCTTTTTGAATAAAATAGAAATGTGAATGGCTCTAGCTAAGAAATTGCTTTGAATTTCACAGAAGAGTCGAAGTAGCTACTCTCCTGTATTCAGGGAGAGTGAAGCAAAACAATGAGTCTACCGTGAATAAAATGGCAGGCCTGCTTCCTTCTAGGCGGCTTCTCCTCAAACAGTTCTTTGATGTTAACCTAATTCTCATCAATCACCAACTCCAAAGCCACTGAGCTTAGATCTTTGAAAGGATTGCTTTTTATAAAGTCTTATTGTCTGAAATTTCTGCCTAATGGCGAGGCCACTGAACCACTAACTTTTAGCTTTAGAGTTAGTAGGCAGGGATTATTGAAATCCTTAATTTCTCTTGCTTCACAAGTAGAAGGCTTTGCAGTGTTCAGAGCACTTTTGCATCTGTTGTTGTAACAACTGCCTTAAGGCAGAGAGACAAGCTTTAAGTTTTCATTGCCCCCACCTTTTTTTTTTTTTTGAATGAGGGTCAGAAAGATTATGCCTCCTGCCCTGGATGATGTAGCTCAGTGGATGGAGTGCTGGCCTCTGAACCAAAAGGTTGCCGGTTCGATTCCCAGTTATGGCCCATGCCTGGGTTGCGAGCCAGGTCCCCAGTTCGGGGTGTATGTGAAGCAACTGCTGGATATATCTCTCTCACATCAATGTTTCTCTCCCTCTCTTCTTCCCTCCCTTCCTCTCTCTAAAAATGAATAAATAAAAGCTAAAAAAAAAGAAAAAGATTATGCCTCCTTTAAAATCAGTCCTTACCAGCAGGTGTGCCTGGAATTAGAAACTATTCTTCCAGTTCCTAATTCAGACTCTAGCTATCCTGTCAGGATGGGCAAAGTGTTGAAGATGGTAAGGGAAAATCTATAGATTGTTTGGTAATTAGCTGCTTAATAATCTGTCTCGTAATTTGAGTTTTAGCTCCCGAAAGATAGAGATTATTTTATTCATTATTATAGCCCCGATGCCTAGAATACTGCCTGGCACATAGCAGGTTCTCAATAAACAGTTTTGTTAATAAACAAGTAGTACTAATGCCAACACATCTGCCTACCCCCTTCTTATCATTCCGATGGCATAGAAAGTATTGACTGTGAGAATTACATCTAAAATAAATAGGCAAAGATATGGGCCTGGGGGGACCATGGGTTGTCATCCACCCAAGTGACTGGTGGACACTGAATTGAGCTGCGGAAAAAACCAAAAGAGATGGAAAACAGAGGTTTTGTCTTCCGGGAGCTTAACTTCGACTTAGAGAGACAGAATATCCCATCGTGGAAAAGATGGGGAAAATCACTGTCCAACAGTCTGCTCGGATGGCCTCGTGCTCTTGGAAATTCAAAGTCAAGGGAAAGAAAAAGGACGCACTGCAGAAAGCCTTGGTTCCAGAGGAAGGAGGACGTGGGACTCCACGGTGGCTTCTTTGTTTGGTTCCATCATTACCTGTACCTCTTCAAGTGTTTTTATGCAAGGAACTAAATACACCTCCCGGTCTAGTTGGGAGATGAATCATTCTAATTAACCGGAATAGAAGGTGGACTTTGACAAGGCTTCAGTTGGCTTGTTTCTTTAAATAGTCAAGTGGTTATGCTGTAAGTCAGCACGAGTAAACAATTGTTTCATCCTTATCTGAACCAGAACTAATAGTTCCCATGTCCTTTAGGGGCTTTTCAAGATTTATTTCTTAAACCACCTGCTTAAGTAGCTGTCCACTTATGAAATTCTGATTTAGGTGGGTCTTAGGCAGAGTCTGGGAATCTGCTTTTATTTTTTAAATAAACATTTTATTTTGGCATAATTTTATATTTACAAAAAACTTGTGAAGATGGTTCCAATAGTTCCTTCACTTAGCTTTCCCTAATGTTAACTTCTTACATACTCAGAATATGTTTGTCAAAATTAGTAAATTAATATCAGTGCAATAATACTAAGCTCTTCAAATTTCACCAGTTTTTGTATTAATGTCCTTTTCTTGTTCAGTCCAGGGTATCACGTTACATTTTGTCATCGTCATTCCTTAGTCTCCTTGGATCCAGGATAGTTTCTTAGTCTTTCCTTGAATCTCCCCAGGTGGTTCTCAGACACTCAAATCCTACACCCATTGCTCTCCCAAAGGCAGGGACAGGCTCTGGGCACAACTGTCAAAAGATAAGGAGCATGTGCTGTGGGGACCTCCCCTTGCCTGAGTGGTACCTTGTGCTTTTCATCCCATGCCATGCTCCTATCAGTCAGGGATGCAGTAGGAAACAGAAGGCATAGTCTAGAGCAGTCCAGAGAGATTTCAGAGGAAGTACTGTTTACAGAGGTGTAGGCAGGGTGAAAGGAACAAACAAGGGATATGAAGGCCACCAGGAACTTTCAGCAGTGAAAAGCTTTTACTGCCTTGGGGACGGGGCAAGAGGAGCAGGGCTCAGCCAGGTGGTGCAGTAGTCAGGGATGGGTAGTTGGAGATCCAGCCATTGCCAGAACTTCAAGACCCCCAACGTGCAGAAGACATGGAAGAAAGCAGACTGGGGTCTTGATCTCCTCTTCTCTGAATCTCATGCTGCTGCCTCCCTTCAATGGAACTCAACGAGAACCCAGAGGGCAGGGATTGGATGATACAATTTCTGGGCAGAGCAGGAGAGAAGCATGGAGAATGGATGTGGAGAGGGGGTTTAGAGAGGGGTTGAGGTGAGAATAGCTAGCACCATGTTAAAGCAAAATGCAAGAGAGGTAGCCTGATAGTTCATTGCGCCTGGGTTAAAAGGTGTGCTCTGGTTATTAATTCATAGTGACTATATTATTAGCGGTCCATGGCTTAATTAAAAAGGGGGATCCAACAAAAACATCACATTTAGCCTTGGAAACTGTATAGTTTGTCAACACGTCGCCAATTCAACAAATATCCTTTTGGTGGGCTAGTGATGGAACTGTAGCCTCCAGCTAAATAGCTAAATATCCAGACTGAAGCAAAGAAAGGACCACTTGAGACATAGTTTTACAGCGATGATGGCTTTTAAGAGTGTCACAAACCTACTACCTTGTATGATATAGATAAAACAGTGCTTTTGTTCATTTGTTTCGTGGCTTGACTCTAGTTTCTGAAAGGCGATAGATATTTTTATCCTTCTGCAGTATGGTGAATTAAAATCTGGGTGCCAAAGAAAAAGATTTAGAAAATGTTCCTCTTCTTTTTGTAATTACAAAAGAACAAGAGTGGAAAAAAGAAGCTTATCTTTTTCAAGCACCCATGGGACTTACAGAGAATCACTAGTTTTTAGAACTGGGCTTTCCAGGGGTTTATCAAAAAATTTTTTTTAATGATGAGGGAAAAATAAGTGAGATTCTTTTCTTCCTGCTTTCAAAACAGAAGTAGATGTTAGAAAGGAGGAATATTAGCCGCATTTCACTGGTTTTGATATTAAGTCTGACATTAAATACATTGTTTGCCAAAACAGAAAGGTTGGCGGAAGTCTGTTTTGTTCATACGTGTTTTTCAGAGATATTGGTCTTTTGTGTTTGCTCATTGTCCTCGGCCAGGAAACAAGCCCTTCGATATTTATGCTGCAAAGTGGTTGCAATGGGATCTTGGCCAGAAACAGAATCAGCCTTCGAGGGCTTGAATGAAGAGTTTAATGAGAGGACTATTGCCACACCTGTGGGCAGGGTCACAGGAACAAACAGGGGTGGTCCAGCATCCAGGACAAGTAGCAAAGGGAAGCCATTGCCATCCTCAGGCCAAAGGGATAGGAGTAGCACAAGGTGGAGCCCATCAGGGGTTGGAATCATGGAGGAAGGGCCACGTGACAGAAGCCAGAGCTGTGAGGGGACATAACTGCAGTGACACAAGGACACAGTGGGGAAAACAGCACCATTGCTCTCCTCCCACCCTCCCGTCTTTGGCTGGGGCCCCCCATTAGTCACCTGACTGGAAGCCAGAGGGCCAAGGAGTATGGATGACCTAGGGGCAGGCGAGGGTGAGTGTGGCCGGGAGTGCTATTGATGGGGAATAACCAGCAAAATGGCCCATTGCTGGTAAGGTCCCCAAATGATTACTTGTGACATTAGATAGGAGACATTGTAAAATAGATGTATTAAATTAATGAGAAAGTCCATTTTTGTAGGGCCAGATTTATTGTTTTAAAAATGTACTGCTCCCCCAGCTTATCCTGAAGTGTTAGTGCACAAAGACCCTGTCATCTCCAGTTCTCTTATCCTCATCATGTCAGGAGAAAGGTGTTGACCTTCAACACAAGGCAAAGCCTGAATGTGACCTCCAGGGGCCCCGAGGGAGGGGCACCAACCCAGCTCGTGTTATTGGTTGCCCCAAATGGCATTATCAGAGTTAAAAATGGCCATCAGAACATGTATGCTCTTATTTTCTTAATGGGTTGTTCTGTTGGAGCTGAATGTAATTACTAACGAATCAGTTCCAGTTGTTCATTGATTATCTGTGCATAAATTATTTGAAGAAAATAGACCCAGATGACCAAGGGGTAGATAGGCTCGTGTCTGGGAAAGCGTTTGCTTTATTCCCATCCCCAGTGGCCAACCATTTGAAAATCAAAGCAAAACAACAAAAGAACCTTAAATGCAACTTAAACAAAACCTGATCCCAGGATCATTGAAGAATTTTTGCTGGGCAGCTCAGAGAAACGGAGCCGAAAATAGACTGGCTACAGCAATTTCAGCAGAGGGACCTGAAAACGTTTTCTTTAGCCAGGGGTTTTTAGTAAGTGACAAATCAGCAGTGCCCAGAAGACTGCCTTCTTGGGGAAAGAAATTCGTATTTGATTTTCCTTTTCCTGGTGGACTCTCTCTCTGAAATACTTCACATTCAATTTTTAAATACAAAGCAGTGGAAGCTCATCGGTCTCCTTTCTGTTGTGATATTTTTGTCCTATTTAAGCCCACTTTCCTTTCCACGTTTGTGATGGATTCTGGGGCGAAGCTACCTTCATCTAAAAAGCTCCAGAAAAAAATAAAATCATGCTCTTTAAAAATATGATCTATTTATTTATTTATGGCTGTTAGTTAGTTCACCCTGTTATTAATCTTGGCTGTGTTTCTTTTCTCCCTAGCTTTGAAAAATGTCTCGACTGGTTTGATCTTCAGTCATATTGGCTAATCTCTTTGGATCATGTTAAGTAAAAAGGTCAAAAATTGGTCATAAAGTAGTGGCCAAATGGTTTAAAGTTCAAAGGTCTTTGACTTTCATAGCATAAATGAGTTCAATGGCAATTTTGAGCACAGCTAAAGAAAAACAATCGGTCATCATGCCTTATGAAGACAATGTCATCTCCTTGAGCTGCTAGAATCAATGAGCTGTCAATAGCTATGCTCAGTGGGTACAGAGACCTTTTTTGTCCTTATTGATCTGACGGGTGTGAGGTGTTAGAGCAGGGCAGCCGTGGTTAAAGTAAAGCTGTGCTAGCTTGCTGTAACCCAAGCTGAGAACCTGAGCCCCATGGTGACGGGCATCAGCAGTGATATGAACATCATCTCTGTCCTTTAAAGCTATTTCTGTCTGTGTCAAGATCATTTTCCAAATCACAAAGGTGGTAAACACTGATGCGTCTTTAACTCTGGTGCCTTCCATGCTCCCTCAAGTTCAGTTAATCACCGTGGTGGTCCCTTCCAGCCTTGCAAAGTAGAACATTTCTTTTTCCATTGTTATGGGCAAGGACCTTCCTAATGCCCTGGTTATTGAGGTAACCTTCTGCAAGCCTGCCTGCCTGCTCATAGTATTTCCTTGCTCCTAAAAAGTGAGCTTCCTAGACTATAATATTTATCAGAATCTGCCTTAGCTCAGAAAATCTCAGCCAGTTATTACCGACCGTGTAGACTCCCCGTCTATAACCAGAGAATGAATTTCTGTGAGCAGTGGCTATGGGCAAGGCCCTCTGCTAGGTGCAGTGAGGACACAGACCACGTCCACCTGCTTGTTCACTTGGTGTCCTTGGTTAACCAGTTCCTATGGAGCAGGGATTGGACTTGATGTGTATAAATGCGCGGCACTGAGACTCGCTTCTAATCAGCACTCCTGATTACGTCTTTTCTGCTGAGGATGGTTTTTTAAAGTACGTATCCTCGAAAATTATATGCCTAGTTCCCTCAAGGCTACTTGAAGCTCGGAGAGCTCACAGGATTTTGGCAGGTCACACAGTGGGAGGTTGTAGAGCCAAGATTTCAACCTGGTTTGTCTGATTCCAGAGCCCCTTCTGCCACAGAGCCTCAAGAAGTCTGTTCTTCTAACTTGTGAAAGTGCAGGATGCCCCAAACACAGTGAGGAGTCTCGTGCCGTGGAAGAGGGAAGGGCAGTGGTGGGGCCACGACTTGTCAGAGCTTCAGCCAGCCCTCATTCTGTATCAGACTCCCCCTTTGCATACATCATTAGGATTTACTAATTGAAGACAGTCTCCTCTCCCCGTGTTACTCCCTGGACAGTAAGAGATAGTCCCCAAAACTAAGGACTAAAATTCTGATCCCTCTCAGGCAATGGAGCTCCAGGTTTGCCAGGACAAGGGTTCATCAGCCAATTAGTAGAGATAATTGTTGACCTTTTTGTTACCAGCCTAGTGGTGTGCTTATCTACCTAATGACAGGAGCCCTCCTTAGGACAAGTGATGATCTTTGTTAATTTTGGGTGTGGCATTCCGGTTCTTCACAGCAGCTGGCATAATGTGGTGGCCGCAGCTAAGGAGCCCTGGACTTCTCATTCTGGAAATGAAGAAGTGATTTTTTATCTTCCCCCCCCTCTAGGCTGTGCTTGTGGATTAATTGTACTAACTAGTTAACCTAAGCACAAGCTGGTCCCTTCAGCCCTGTGTGTGTTGCGCCAGGAGCAGTGGTGGGTAGTGTGGCCAATGAGAGGCTGAGATGTAGGTAAGTCACAAGGGTCTGGTTCCTGATTCCTCTACTTATTCTGGGCAAGTTACTTAAACTTTCTGCACCTCAGTTTCTTCATTTCAAAAATGGGAATAATAAGAGTACCTATCTCACAGAGTTATTCTGAAGATTAAGCAAGAAATCCTTTAAAAAAATCACTTGGCACTTTACTCAGTACATAGCAAGGACTCAGTAAGTGATCAGAATAGCAAATAGTGAGTGAGCGCTGGTTCTGTGCCAGGCCTGGGCATGGACTGTGCAGTGCACAGCTCCTGAGGGTGCCTTCTACATAGACCCCCCTGGGACTGTTGTCCCCAGAGTCAGGCATTGCCGTGGCCCTGTGCCAGGAAGTACTGTAGGTGTTTTAACTCTTTAATCTTCACAATGATCCATTATTAATCCTGTTTGCCAGTTAAATACAGATGTTAATGACCTCGCCCAAATTCAGCCTGCCAGTTAGTGGCAACGCTGGGGTGTGGGCCTTTTGTATTAGCCTGGGATGGGCGGCAGGGTTGTCCTCCTTCCCTCAGTCACAGAATGGACGGACGGTCTAGATGGTTCGATGTTCTTTATCAATCCATAATACACTGGTCATCCTTACATATTTTAATATTTTCTAAAACAATTTCTATTTTCAGTCTTTGTGAATCACACATATCATTTTAGCTTAATAATGAACATTCCTTAATTCACGTGACCTTGGGAAAAAGTTACATGCTTTTCCTTAGCATAATTCAACTACTTGTGATTGGAGCCGAGGGAGGGAAGTGGGAAGTGATGGAGACAGAGAGTGAGCAATGGAGAGGAGAGAGCAAGCCCATTGAATATTTGAATGATACGAGCAGTTCTCTCCGCCCCTCCATTAGGACAGGCCACCAGCCTGCACCGTTTGCTCAGATAGCCTCAGTTTTCACATGACTTCCACAGTGTGAGTGTTGTACCACATGGACTTTATTTATTTTTTTACATTTTTTCATTGTTTTTCCCCATTGCCATTTATCCTTCTTATACTCTCTTCCGCTTCCACCCACCCTCTCCCCCTGCAATCACCACACTGTTATCCATGTCCATGAGTCTTTTTATTTTGGCTCAATCCCTCTGCTCCCTAACCCCTCCCCCCAGAGCTATCAGCCTGCTCTCCATCTATGAGTCCATCTCTCTTGCTTGTTAGTTCAGTTTGTTCATTAGAGTCCACATCTGAGTGAGATCATATGGTATTTGTCTTTGTCTGTTTGGCTTATTTCACTTAGCATAATGTTCTCCAGGTCCATCGATGCTGTTGCAAAGGATACAATTTTCTTCTTTTGTATGGCTGAGTAGAATTCCATTGTGTAAATGTCCCATAGTTGTTTTATCCACTCATCTGCTGTGGATACTTGGGCTACTTCCAAATCTTGGCTATTGTAAATAACGTGGCAATGAACACAGGGGTGCTTATATTCTTTCAAATTAGTGTTTTGGACTTCTTCGGATAAATTCCCAGAAGTGGAATTGCTGGGTCATAAGGCAGATCCATTTTTAATTTTTTGAGGTAACTGCATACTGTTTTCCTCAGTGGCTGCGCCAGTCTGCATTCCCACCGACAGTGCAAAAGTGTTCCCCTTTCTCCACATCCTCGCCAGCTCTTGTTGTTTGTTGATTTATTGATGACAGCCATTAATAATGTACATACTTTTCATACAACTTGGCTCATACATGAAGCAGCTAGTGCAGGTGCTTGGTCTGAGAAGGAGGATTTGTTGCCGTACCAGAACTAGCTGTGCTGGATGGAATGGTTGACAGGCAGCACGGCAAAGCCCGTTGAGGCTTCCCTGAGGATTTTCTAGGGGGACCGCCTCTTCAAGAGACCCCTTTACCCTTGGTGGTGGGCAGTGAGTGGTCAGGAGGAGCATAGCCAGGTCCTTGATTGTATTGGCTGTGTCTTCTGAAATGGTTCTGGGCCCCGGATGGCCCCTGCCTTGTCCACAGACACCCTATAAAAGGCACTCCCAGATTGGTTTCATTATCCTTTGTTTTTCCTACTCTGCCTGCATCTTCCTCTCTCCCTAGTCCCTTTGTACGTGCTGGCTTGCTGAACCCTTTCTCTCCCTGTCTCCCAGACCCCGTCTTGCTCTTTTGGCATCGAAACCTCTGCCCTTCTTGGCCTTTCCTGAACTTCCTTGGCTCCTACTTGCCAGTGGAGAGAACTCAGGCACATGAGTTAGTACTATTTATTTCAAGTAGAGAACTATTACGAACCTCTGCATGTTTCAAAATGATTTTTTTTTTTTCACAAAACTTTACTGGAGAGGCTAAAAGAAGATTTCAAGGGTAGGGTTTGGGTGTTGGTGGGTTACCATGGAAATAGATCAGTGCTGACTCCGTTTCTTCCCATATCCCCATCCTGTGTAAAGCTAAGGGTCTCGGCCTCACGGGAGCAGGTAGCATCGGTAGTTTTCCCACGGCAGGTGAGGGGCACCTGTTAGTGCATTAGCTCTTGCGACAAGGCTGGGTCAATGTGTGTTTGTCCAACTTGTCACACGGAGTCTACTCAGGATGCCATCAGACTTGGAGGAGATGAATCTCACTGTAAAAATAGCGCGTTGTCTACCCATGCCAGGGAGAAGAAGGTGACTCAGTGTGCCCTCGGCCACCCTTAAAGGAATAACAGTGTGTCTTCCTTTCTCCCGAAAATCCAAATAAACCATTTCCTACTGCTGTCATTCACAGAGCTAAATTAAAGCCAGACTGAGGCGGAGAGAGAGAGTATTTTCATCTAGGACAGAGAAAATTGAAATGGTAAGATTCACAGTTGTTGCTATGAGGGCTTGGCCCGCGGTGATCACTCGGAGAATGGTAGTTCATTTGCTATTTGCCGAGGGGACTTTGTTCCACAAATTACTTTCATGGTGTCTGTTATTAAAATGATAGTTGGAAGCTGTGTTTAGGAGAATGTACTTGCCCAAAGCCTGGACAGTCTGAGAGAATATGGCTTAGAAACAAGAATACAGAGTGTGAATCAGGCCTATTTCTTTGTTTCTTTCTACGTGACCGGTTTGCATTTGTTCAGATTGAATTAAAAAGAGAATGTTTTGTCTTCTTCCCCGACTTCCTCAGAGCTGGGTTAGTTGTGCCCCTTTTACCTCCCCAATACTTTCTCTGGCAAGGCACTCGCCACATTTTATGGGAATTTCCTGTGCTGTGCATCTTTTGCAAGTCGGGGCTGTTGTGATCGGTACCCAGAATGGTGTCTAGCACATTGTTGGTGCTCACTTACGGAATGAATGAATGAATGGTGTGAAGATGTTCTGTTTCTCTCCTCTTCTGCAAGTTCCTTAAATAAAAAACCAGGTCTAATTCTACAGATGATCACACAGGCCCTGAACAAAAGCCCTGTTCCCGGTACTTCCCTGTTGCCACAGACATGCTGGGCCTGGTATTTAAGGAAATGTGTTGTGAAGAGCTTGTATTAACCTTCTGAATCCAATCATCAGGGAATGTGAAATTTACCAAACTTCACAACCAGAAAAAGATAAGTGCAAGTGCTTTTTCTTGGTGTTCCGGTACTAGGATTAAGGAGAACAAGAGGCCAGGCCTGGATCTCTTCAAACTGGGTGAGCCGTTGCAGATACTAGTCCAGTTGAATGAGGGTTAATCTGATAAGGTAATTTTGTCCAAGGAAAATAAGGGAGTTTTGAAAGTCTGGACAAGTAAGCGGGCTGGCCAGGAAAGCATCGGTGAGCAGCACTGTAGCCCGCTCTTCTAAGGGAATATGTAAGCGATATTTTCAGTGCCCTTTAAACTGCAGGTGGGCAGCCTCAGAATTAGTGCCAGTGTTCTGGGCTTCTATAATTTAATATTACATTCCAAAATTTCCCCCAACTTTCAACATTGTCATTTTAAACAAAATCATTTTATTCTATTAAATCAACGTGCTCTATTTTGGTTGTTTGGTGGCTATTTCCATTATTTTACTATTATAAATAATGTTGGCATGAATATCGTCTTGTGTACAAAATTTCTTTTTTTTCCCTGTAGTATAAATTAGTAACTTATTGTGGGGAATAAACATTTTTATGGCTCTGGATACCTATTGTGAAATGTTTTTTAAATGCTGCAGTGCTTACATCTTGGGAATAAATTTTAGCTTCTTTGAAAGCTCTGTGTTCTGTTCCATGACACTTGCCATTCTGGGACCGTTTGTTCTTGCTATAAATCTGTGGTCGTGTACTCCTAATTGTTGGCTCTCTACCACTTGCTCTGAAATCCATATAAATTCTGGGTTCCCAGGAGGTTCAGTCTCAGTACAGCCTCACATTGAAGGAAGCAGTGCCCAACGATCAAAAGCAATTACTATAAGTTAATTCCAGTCTTTACTGTGTCTTTCAAAGATCACTAAATGGAAGGTCTTAAGACTGCCTTTTTCCTGTGTTTCAATTCTATTACACACTGCGGTTGCTTGAAGCCTGATGTCTCTCCGTGTTGCCATCTCATTTCCAAATGGCTTCTCTGTTCACTTGCTGCTGATACCAACCGTCTAGCTCGTCCATTCAGCCACCTGCCACAGCCCACACACCACACGTGTGACTCTTTGTTATGTAGATCCTTCCCTGAGAAATACGGTCTGAATGTTTTCTGGTTGGAGCTAACCTGACAACAAGAACATGCCCTCCTTAGAAGCAGGTGGGGGTAAGGGAAGGCCACGCAGTCACATATTCATAATTTTTTCCCTGTCACGGGTAATGATAACAGCCAGCACTTATAAGTTTGCTACAGGCCAGGCGCTGTTCTCTGTACCTTGCATGTATTGTCACTAAGCCCTCATAACAACCTTATTAATTAGCTCATATCATCAGTTCCATGTCTGAGATGAAGACACTGAACTAGAAAATGCTTTAAGTAACTTTCTCAGTGTCACACGGTAAGTGGCAGAGCTGGGGTTTGAACTGGGTGGTCTGGTTTTAGAGCATGGGTTCTTAACTGCGGTACCACACTCATTAAATTTCTGTCTTCACATATCTGATATTTATTATTTATATGTCTCTATCTTAGCTACATAGATATATAAATACATAATTTTCCTTATTTTATCAAAATACAGAGCAAGAACTTGAAAACAGAGTAGAGTTATTTATTTCTTACTTTTTCAAAATTATTTAGGGACTTGGTGCTATTGACAGCGTCAGTCCACCTTCCACAGAGTTACTTTCGTTACTTCCTGTCATGAGGAAGACCTGTTTTGACAAGGTCGGTGGGAATATGTAAGCTGTCTTAGAATCTGGAGCATAACTCCCGCAGAAAAGGATTCACTAGTATTCTGACAGGGAGCGGGGGCTGAGACCCTGAAAGAAAAGGGTTGGTTATTTGAGTTGCTTTTTATCAGTTTCTCAAGTAAATACATACATCTTGCCTATGTTCCGGGTTTGTTTTTAATGCATTGGCTTTTATCTTCGAAATTTTCCTGTTAGATATGCCAATTACTTGGTCTGGTTCACGGCTTTCAGCCCAGAGACAGCGTGTGCTGATGCAGTGCTCAGATAAGGGTCTCCTCCTTTGGAGAAATTGCTTGCAAGCTACATACATGAACGCATCTTTCTTGGTTGAGAAAAACAAAGGATTGTTTGTTTGTTTTGCCTGAGAAGAAAATGTCTAGCACTTGAGGTCACTCTTCACAGTATAAATTTACTTTAAAAACATTATTCAAATGTTCAGTTTGAAACACTGTCTATAGTCTGCTCTTCAAAGCGGAGTGCTTACTGAGAAATGGCTACAGTCCTGCAGTTTTGTTGTTGTTGTTGTGGAAAGAATGCTGGAAAAGGAGTCAGGAGACCTGAGGTCAAGGTCATTTCTGCTGATAACCAGCTGCTTTGGGCTCCTTACTTGTCTTCTCCGAGTCTTACCCTCTTCATCAACAAAATGAAGATTTACACTAAATAATTTCCATTCCTTTCTACATATATAATAAACACCAGATAAATTTCTGTGCTAGATAATATTTAAGATCCTGTCCATTTTATGATGGAAGGGCTCAAGGGGTCCCTGGGAATGTCTAATAAGGCATCAACCGCTACCCCCCTGTTTGGAGTGTCCCTCACTCCCCCGCCCTGTACTTGCTAATTCTAGCTGGCTGGCTAGCACTCAAAATTGCCCAATTAAAGATTTATTCCTTAAAATTGCTTAAAATGAAAATGTGACTAGAATAAACTTTGTAAGCTACTTGCCATGTTGTTTAGCTTATTTAAACTAATCCAGTAAGCAGTAATTAAACACGTAAAATATTCAGGGTACTGAGGGGGCTCCGAGTGTGTTTGGAGTGCCAGGCAGGGAAAAGATGAAGCAGATGAGGGTCTGTACTTGGCGGACCTACAGTGAGTGGTAGCAAATGGGCAAATCTGCATCAGCACGGGAGAGCACTGAAGACTATGAGAGTTCGAATGGAGAGCAGGACAGCTGTCAGGGGAATTTTTTTCAAAATGAGATTAGGCTTGAGTATGGCTTTGAAAGATAATTGACTGATAAAAAAGATACAGGGACTTCCGGCCAAGGTGGAGGCATAGGTAGACACACTGTGCCTCCTCGCACAACCAAAAGAAGGACAACAACAAATTTTAAAACAAAAAAACAACCAGAACTGACAGAAAATCGAACCGTATGGAAGTCCGACAACCAAGAAATTAAGAAACATACATCCAGACCGGTAGGAGGGGCAGAGAGGACTCGCGTGGCGGGCGGTGGCTGGCAGATCCGGGAAAGGCACGGCTGGCTGGGAGAGGTGGTGGCTGCGGACCGGGCGTCCCACTCCCTTGTGAGGATAAACCGGGAGGAACAACTGGGGAGCGAGACAGACCCCACAACCCAGAGTTCTAGCTCGGGGAAAAAAGCCTCAAAGCCTCTGATTGAAAACTCCTGTGGGGGTTGAGGCGGTGGCAGCGGGAGAAACTCCCGGCCTCACTGGAGAGCTTGTTGGAGAGACCCACAGGGTCCTGGAGCGCACATAAGCCCTCCCACTGGGAATCGGCACCGGAACCAGCACCAGAGGGGCCCAATTTGACTGTGGATGGCACAGAGGGTCACTGACGGCTGGCAGAGAGCGGAGCAACCACCATTGTTCCCTCTCGGTCCCCTCCCCCACAAACAGCATCACAACGCAGCGACGTCGCTGCCCCGTCCTGGTGAACACCTAAGGCTACGCCCCTTACTACGTAACAGGTGTGCCAAGACAACAAAAATGGCCCAAATGAAAGAACAGATCAAAGCTCCAGAAAAAATACAACTAAGTGACGAAGAGATAGCCAACCTATCAGATGCACAGTTCAAAACACTGGTAATCAGGATGCTCACAGACTTGGTTGAATTTGGTCACAAATTAGATGAACAAATGAAGGATACAATAATGGAAATGAAGGAAAATGTACAGGAAACCAACAGTGATGGGAAGAAAAATGGGACTCAAATCAATGATGTGGACCAGAAGAAAGAAAGAAACATTAAAGCACAACACAATGAAGAAACTAGAATTGAAAAAAATGAGGAGAAGCTTAGGAACCTCCAGGATGTCTTTAAACGTTCCAATATCCGAATCATAGGGGTGCCAGAAGGAGAAGAGGAACAGAAAGGAATTGAAAACTTATTTGAAAACATAATGCAGGAGAACTTCCCTACTTTGGCCAAGGAAATAGACTTCCAGGGAGTCCAGAAAGCTCAGAGAGTCCCAAAGAAGTTGGACCCAAGGAGGAACACACCAAGGCACATCATAATTACATTTCCTAAGATGAAAGATAAAGAAAGAATCTTAAAGGCAGCAAGAGAAAAGGAGACAGTAAGGAGTGCCCATCAGACTGTCAGCTGATTTCTCCAGAGAAACCTTACAGGCAAGAAGGGGCTGGCAAGAAGTATTCCAAGCCATGAAAGGCAAGGACCTACATCCAAAATTACTCTATCCAGCAAAGCTTTCATTTAGAATGGAAGGGCAGATAAAGTGCTTCCCAGATAAGGTCAAGTTCAAGGAGTTCATCATCACCAAGCCCTTTTTAAATGAAATGTTAAAGGGACTTATCTAAGAAAAAGAAGGTCAAAAATAGGAACAGTAAAATGACAATAAACTCATAGCTATTAACAACTGAACCTAAAACAGAAACAAAAACAAACTAAGCAAACAACTAGAACAGGAACAGAATCACAGAAATGGAGATCACATGGAGGGTTATCATCAGGGGGGTGGGTGGGGAGAGAGGGGGGAAAGGTACAGGGAATAAGAAACATAAATGGTAGGTAGAAGATAGACAGGGGGAGGTTAAGAATAGTATAGAAAATGTAGAAGCCAAAGAACTCATATATATGACCTATGGACATGAACTAAGGAGGGGGAGTGTGGGGGGAAGGGGTGTGCAGGGCGGAGGGTGGGGAGGAGATGGGACAACTGTAACAGCATAATCAATAAAATATATTTAAAAAAAAAGATACAAAGGGCTATCTATGGCTTGGCATGAATCAAATTTTAGAGGTGGGAATTTCCAGGGCAGGCTAGGAAGTACGTATATTTCAACACATAAGATGAAGCCATGGAACTGTAAAAGGTGGACAAGGGAAATTAGATTTAATACAGTAAGTAAGAGGGAGTGACCATTCACTCTTGATCAGGAGAGGGGGATGCTGCTGGGTGAATTTGGGGAACTTTGGGCAGCACGTTTGCAGCCTCTAAGTCTTCAGAGCTTCAGCCATCACCCCCTGAATGTTATCGAATGTTTTTGGAATTTGATCTGACGTCTCTCTAGGAAGAAGGGTTGACAAGTCACCTCACCAGCAGAAATAAGCAACTTGGGAAGAAAAACGAAATATTTGAGGGACCTTAAAGTGAAGGGATAGGGACTGGCAGGTCGGGCTCTTCGGTCCTGGCATCAACATCCATCCCCTTTCCTCTTCCAAGTTTTCTAGCCTGTAAGAGTGAGTAAAATGTCAAACTGTGGAAGGTTGCAGGTGCCTCTTTTGAGTTATATTTAGATTCTCACTATTTTTAAAAGGTATGAAAGCTATAGAATCTGCCTCATTTCTCATTTCTCTGTCCTCTCACTTGGATGAGGACATCTGTAACAGGTTTCATATTGGAATTACGATAAAAGTTTTTGAATCTGGTTATCTATTATTGCTCCATAACAAATCACCCTGAAACCTAAGGGCTTAGCAAAACAAGCATTTATTTGTCTCGTGCCTCTCCAGTCTGAGCTTGGCTGGGTAGGATGGCTCATCTGTGCTCCACATGGCGTCAGCTGGAGCAGGTCAACTGGAGGCTGGAGGGTCCACTTCCAAGATGGTGTAGCCACATAGCTAGTCCATTGGTTGCTGCTGTTAACCAGGAACTCAGGGTAGGGAATTGCCAGAGTGTTGGATAAAGGACCCTGGCTCCTCTTCTCATGGTCCTCTCCTTAGCTGCTTGGTTTCCATGTGGCATATGATGGCTCAGTTCACAAAGTGAACATCCTGGATGAGGAAAAGAGAGAGGGAGAGAGAAAAAACAAGCCAACAAGCCAGGCAGAAGCTGTATTGCTCTTTTGACCTAAATTTGCAAGTCACCAGGATAGCTTCCATCACATGTAGATGTCAGTCACTCAAGTCCTCCTGTGTTCAGGAGGAGGGGAATTTAACTCTACTTCTAGATGGGAGAAATGTCACAGAATTTGCCAACATTCTTTAAAAACACCACAGCATCCGTAGGATTCTCCCTTTCCTTCCCAGTTCACCTTCCCCTCTTTTTAACTGTATCTTTAAATGTTCATCGGAGTGAACCGAGGATGTCATTTAGGACAGAGTCACATGTAGATGAGTGAAGTGAGGTATGGGGGACAGTGACATAAAGGGGAGAACTTGCCCTACCTAAAGCAGATGGACCCAGGCCGCCAGTCTGGAACTTCTGGCTGGATAGAGAAGCAAGAGTTAACACTATCGCTGTCTCACCAGACACTTACTTGTTTTCGTCCAATTAGCCTGCTTGATTATCTTAATATTTTATTTTATTTATTTTTTATCCTCACCCAAGGACATGTTATTGACCTTAGAGAGAGAGGAAGAGAGGGAGAGAGGGGGAGAGAAACAGCAATGTGAGCAACATCAATGGCTTGCCTCTCACATGCACCCCAACTGGCAACCGAACCTGTACCCCAGACATGTGCCCTGACTGGGAATCGAACCCACGGCTTTTTGGTTTATGGAATGACACTCCAACCAACTGGGCCACGTTGGCCAGGGCCTCTTTGATTATTTTTTAAGGGCAGGATAGCTGATAATATAATCCATGTAGGTCAGAAATGGAAACATGCTTTTGGAGAATGTCCTTCATCTTTGAAGTTGATGTTGACATGGCAGTTCTCAGCAAGGGGCAGAATGTTGGATTGAGGGGAGCATGGGGCCGACCTTCTCTAGAGATATTTTATACTCCAGTGAAGTAGATAATCTCTGGGTGGGCCCTTCAGCTACATAGATCCATAAAACCCATGTCTCTGACCCTGGTGTCTGCAGTCACAGGTTACTCACGAGGTATTCCAGCCCCCAAGTCACGTGGGAAGCCTGGGCCTCCAGCAGAGACAAGTGTGGCTGCAAAGATGTGATCTGAGATGATGGCGGAAACTCCCCGGGTAGATGTCTCTTAGAGTCACTCGTGAAATGCCTTCTCTGTGATTTGAAAGCCAAGGGCTGGTTTCTCAGCACGCCTTTAACCTTGCTCTTAAAGAAACTTAATCGAGAACTGTTGCTGTACTCTTTCCTTCAGATAGGTTCTGCATGGCTGAAGTTACACTTGATAAGCTGCTGGCTTGTCTTAATTTCCAGTGTTATAAGAGGGAGAGAGGATGTTCTTTGGAGAGTCCTTTAAGTCCTTTCCACTGATGGAAAGAACATGCTTCAGTGCTTGATTTCCCAGGTTTCGGAGACGGGTTTTTTTTTTGAGTCATTTAGAAATAGCTGAGTGATTTCTGCAGTAAATTCCAAACTCCTTTCATGTAAGAGTTTCAACATTTATTAGTCAGCTGTCCTATAGAGAAGGTTTTTACTCTTGTATCTTAAGGCTTAGGATATTTTTTTTCCTACAAATAATGCTATCTGATGTCGTAATGATATATATTGTTTACTGATATTTATTAAAACTGGGTCATGAATCCACACCCTGAAAGAAGGCTATATCTATACCATTGGTTTGGGAAACAAGAGCTTATTCTATTGGATGCAGAGACTGGGGTTATGGTATACAATGCTTTAATTAAGCAGAGATTTTTTTTTTTTTTGCACTAAAACCTTTAGAAAGTTTAAAGAATTAGAAACAGGAGAACTGTCTAAGGAATTAGGATGAGTCATTTTTATAAATATTGCATAACTAGTTGGATTCTTTCCTCTTGCCTGGTTCTTTAGGTGCTTATGGCTTGTACAAGCCTCAGGTGGAGGCGTTTTTGCAGAATTCTGGTTTGACATGACATTGCAGAGTTCAGGCAGGAAACAGAAGGCACACTTAGGGGAGATTAAGGAGTGACCAGTTTACAAAAGTGTAGGCATGGCTAGGGGAAAGCAACAAAGGAGAAGGAAAACATCGTGGGGGGTTCATTCCCATCCCTGGACAGGAAGGGGCAAAGGGAGGAGCCAGGGTTGGATCTGTAGGAGGCGCTGCTGGGGGGGTTCTGTGCATTTGGCAGAAGATGACGTCCACCTACCAGGACAGAGGCTGGAAGAGTAAGCCCTCCAGCCTCTCTTCTTCCTTCTCGTCACCTGCCCAGTCCTTCCATCGGCAGGTCCTGACCAAAACCCAGACAGAGGGCAAGAAACCCATTGCTACATAAAATTTAGTGTTCTGGGGTACAGAGCAGGGTGGATGTGAAGGAGCCCATGGAAAACACCTCTCAGAACAGATAAACACAACAGTTTCGGTTTTAGTTTGTTAGGTTTTTTTGTTTTTGTTTTTTACAAAAACATCAAGCTCATTTGGTGGGCCTAGTTGCATGATGAATTTAAAAAATTTCTCTCTAATAGGTTAAGGGTAAGCACCCAGATTGCATAAATACCCACCTCGCCCCAATTTCATTAGCTTGGGGACAAAGGGAATTTCAGACTTCATGCTTTTGGCTTTCTTCAAGCCATAGTGTGGGGATACATCTCCGAGGATCTCTGAGGTTAGATAGCAGAGGTAGTTGAAACAAACCTTTTCTAAAGAAAAGGCGATCCTGTACCAGGAAATAACACTGGTCAGAGTTTGGGAAAGAATGAGATGAGGGGGAAACACGCCCATGGGTCAGACTGCAGACCCCTCAGTGCCCGGGGGCATGGGGACAGAACCTCAGAGGCAGGTGAACTTCTGTGACAAACGTGCTCAAAGGAAAGAGCAAGTCTGGGAAGTGTTCAAGCTCTATGTCAGAAGGATATTTATCTGGCACAATCTGCCTGTTTACAGATTTAAAAGAGTCTATGACCCCGTGGTTTGTTTCCCCTTCACAAATGAAATTGCGGTATACTCCGGGTACCCAGGGGGTCACTGTAGGCTGCACTCTGGTGGGGACGCAGCCCAAGACACAGGGAAGAGCGTGTGTCTGCTGAGACCTTTACAGTCCCCAGTGTAAACTAATTCATGTGATGCATGAGAAACATGTTGCATGGAAACTCTCCGTGGAACTGTTTTGTGTACAAGAAATCATAGGGATTTTTAAGGCTACAACCTTTTATAAGAAGCCTAACAACATGCACTGTGGCTTTTCACATAAAAAGTGGGTCTGTTGTTTCCCATTCAATCTGCATCAATCTCAAAGCACCAAAAGGACTTGGTATTCGGCAAGCTCACAGTGCCTGTCCAAAAGCAGTGCCTTTGGGCAATTCCAGTGTCCTAGGCTTTGGAATGAAGTTGGCTTCTTTGTCAAAAAATAAGGGTGTATACTGGGAATATGTATACATCAAAAGAAAAATAAGTGCTTACATAAATAGGTTATGGTCCCCTAAGGAACTGTGCTCTGCAAGTGTGACCACATGAAGACCCAAAGGGGCTGAAAAGTTCCTTATGGTCATTCAGTTTGAAAATTACCTTAATTTGTCATTGGCCTTGAACTTAAATATTCACAAAGGCAGCCTCTGTGTGGGAGAATAAATCAGTAGTGTTAATTGCACTTGTTTAATTCAACCATGAGAAAAATTAATCCTTTCATAAATGGTTGGTTTTCTGGATGACATTTTCTGCTGCTGAACCTTTCCTTTTATTTTGTGATGGAAAGAAAGGTTAAAATGTTTTTAATAAAACGGTTCAATCTTTTTTCCCCTCCTCTAAAAATATGCTGTGGAAGAATACTATTTTAATTGGAAGAAATGTTTAGCTCAATAAAACTAAAAAATATAACTGAATGTAATCGGGAAAGGAAATAATCAGACTCAGGCATCTGAAAGAGCCCACGAGGTTTCCTACATGTATGCACACACGGAATATATACTGAGATATGCAGTTTTACAGAGTAGGTACTTAGGAATCTTGGTAATAGACCGAAAGGTTAGGAATTTGCTCTGTAGAATGCACTGGGCCAGATTTAAGAAATATCAGATGAAGCTATTGCCTTGAAGGAGCTATAGTCTGATTGCAGAGATAAAAACCCATGAAAAGTAATTGATATACAAGAAATGAATAACTATTCGATTGAAACAATGCCACAGAGCTGTGCATGCTTATCTCTCAGAGAGAGGGTGCAGGGGAACGAGGTGCTTTATTCAGAAAGGAGGGAGATGATTATGGAAAGGCCTGGAGCAACTTGGAGCTAGAACTTGAGTTGGGTTTTTCGGAATGCGTAGGGCTTGGATAGACTGAGAAGGGCCTTGGGCATTACAGGAGGAAATCAGGAAATAATAGAGCTTAAAATGGACAGGGATCTTCATGGTCACATAAGCTGCACTGTGCTTGAACAGCATTGGTGAGTCACAGCCTTCGGAAACAACCTGCTCTATTTTTGCTCTGCATTAGTCATTAGAAAGTTCTTTGGTTTGGTCTTCAGGTGAAATCTACATTCTTTCCCCGCAGCACCCCTTTAGCTTCCATTCGAGTTCTTTCCCTGCAGAGAAATTTGAATCCCTCTTCTAGTTGTGAGCCCAGGAAATATTTGAAGAAGACTATTTCATTCCCCTAAGTCTCCTTTCCCCTGCGCTTCTTTCCGCTGTTCCCCATTTTTCATGGTTTCCAGATTCTTTGCTGTCCCGGTTGCGTTCTCTTTGCATCTCAAGACCCTTCCTCCACCAACACATCTTTCTCTCGTGAAACATGGACCTGATCACTTTACTAGTGAAAACCTTCGGCAGTCTGCCGGTGCCCCGAGAATAAATGCAGGCTCCTGGTTTACCGAGCACTTGCAGCAGAGGTCCCCACTGAGAACAAAAACATTTACACCATGTCCCCCCCTCTGTAAAGTGCCACCTTCATCAGAAGACATGGTAAAACGCTGCTGCAGCACCTAATGTGTCTCTTCCTTCACTTTTCCTGGGAGTGGATTTGGCTAAGCCAGGCTAAGTTTCTCGGTGGAGGAGAAGGGGCAGGGAGGAGAGGGGAGTTAGTGGTTGTGCTGTTTTTTCTTTAGTGACGAAGCAAGGCCATTGCCTGAGTGCTGTAAATACTGCACTTCTGTTGTCCGGGCCACCGCGTGGTGGCTTCCCCCTACTCTGGCCTCAGCCCAGTGCTGTGTCTTGCTCCTCACAACAGCCAAGCCTTTGACCAAGGCAGTGCCACCCCGTCCTGCGGTGTGGGCTCCGAGGGCCAGAGGGCCTCGATGTAACACAAAGGCTGTGGAGGCTGAGTTGCTGATTTTTACCACTTCTAGAAGCTAAGAGGGCCTTCCAGGGCATTTAGACTGTCTGGGAAAATAGGTTAGTTCCCAGGATGAGAGATGGCCAAGGCCTGCAGAATCCATCCTTAGCACTAGGTAGATTGAGTTTCATTTACTTCTATTGCTGATCTCGTTCTGTCTCGTAATGATTTGAGCTGTTATAATCTAACCCAACACACTTATCACAGCATTCTGAAAGGGGCAATCTATCAGTTCAGGGAGGGAGAATAGATTGTAGCTTCTGGCTTTCCTGAGAAAACTCAGAATGGCTTGTTGTTTTCATTCTGTGTCATTTTGAAATGGTAGCACGTTTTCTCTGCAGAGCCCTTACCCCATTCTGCTGTTTCTCATATGTGGCTGCTGATTTGCTGTAAGGGTCATGAGAATTTCCAGCACCCTGTTTTAACTCTCTGCCTAGCAATGACCACTTTCTGATAGTCTTCCATTTTTACTTGCTGATTTATTGTAAGCTGCACGAGAGTGGAAACACTGTCTGTCATTGCACCATCCCCAGCGTCCGGCACACGGCAGACACAGTGAACATCCGTGGAATGAATGTTACCATTCCTGGTGTAAAATGCCTCCTTCCCCACACTTTGGAGTGGGGGTGGCCTAACGGGCCTTGTTTGGTTTTAGCAAAAGGAGAACAATTTCCAGAATTAGTTCTATCTGAAAGATGCCCTCCTGGTTACTCGTTAGTCCCTTACAGTTGCTTCCATTGTCCCACTCATATTAGCCATCTGTCCATTCCTAGTCCTGGAATCTTCTGGAATTGAACACTGCCCACTGTATTATTCTTCCCTGGGGTTTTGCCTTCTGAGTGTTTTTTGCCCTTTTATATGTGTTTTGAATAGATTGATCTGGGTAAACTTTTCACCATATGGCATGTATTTGCTCCCGATCTTGCCTGTTATTCCTTTGTTTCCCTGAACAACTGAAAAACTCCTCCTTATTTCTTAAGAGGCCACAGTGTTCACATCTAGGAATTGAGCGTCAGACGGTTGTATGTTTCTATCTGCCTCTTTAGCTAATTGTTTTCTTTTGAAAGCCTGCCTTCCTTCTTTCCTTCCTTCCTTCCTTCCTTCCTTCCTTCCTTCCTTCCTTCCTAAATTAACAAAGGGGAAAAAAGAGGTAAACATGTTGGGATACATATAAGTACAGTAGCCTTATTTTCTGAATTCAAAAACTCAGACCCTGGAGTCTGACACTCCAGGTTCCTGGGCACTTATCTGGGCCACTGGTCGCCATGTACATGGCTGTACATTTCCTATAACAAAAAGCTACTGAGGAAAGACAAGGGGCTTGCTGGAGAGGGGGAATAGGGTGGAGAAAGGAGGAAGAGGAAGACAAAGTTTGTGGGCTTTCTCATTTCCTGCTCTTTTTACCATGGCTTGCTTATAACTTTTATAGCCAGTCTTTAAATAATTAAAGACATTTTAAGGAGAAGACTTCCATAAATTAGGCAAAAGTGAGTAATATGCCCTGATGCCCCATGCTGACTGGGGATGGAAATCTCGTGTGTCACACTTTGTGAGTACTGCTGTGGGACATGCAGAGGGAGGTCACCATGGAAATGGGAGGGCAGGTGGCTGTGTGTCCTGGAGTCAGGGTGTGCTGGGAGAAGAGATGCCCAGGAGGAAGATGGGGGTGCTGCCTGAGAGTGCTTATGTGCGTGGCCTTTAATGGGGTGTCTGTTTGAAATAGTTAACACAGCAGTGAAGCATCTAAGAGGTCACATTGACATTCCCTCATTAACACCAAATTTGTTACTGGAAAAATTTAGCGTATTTGAAACTTGGTTCATTTTTTGATGCCTTTTAACCAATTTGCACACATAGAATGACTCTTTGGAAAACTTAACAAGAATTCCAACAAAAAAAATGTCCTAAAGGGAAGAAAAAAGTCTCCTAATTCTCTTAGAATGCTTTTATTTTTGAGCAGAGGTATCCAGACATAGTAGAGTGTGAACATGGAATAAAAATAGTTTAGGACAGAAATGGAAAATAGAGACTTGTTTTCTTGGTGTGAAACACGTGTAACAATCACAATATTCTTCCTTTTTTCCACCTTAACCACTTCTGGATAATGTCTCCCGCCGGGCACGCAGCTGCTTCTCCTCTCTGTCATCTCACTCCCTCCTTCCTTGCCCCCCATCTTGCCGCTTTGCCTTGTATACTGTTATGGCAGTAGTAATTTAAGAATAAACTTTGTAATTTGTTATTATTTTTTAAAGATTTTACTTATTTATTTTTAGAGAGAGGGGAAGGGAGGGAGAAAAAGAGGGCGAGAAACATCAATGTGAGAGACCAAATCAATCAGTTCTCTCTCATATGCGCCCCGATTGGGAACCGAACCTGCGACCCGGGCATGTGCCTGGGATGGGAATCAAACGGGCGGCCTTTCCCTTTGTGAAATGATGCCCAACCAACTGAGCCACACCAGTTACAGACTTTAACACGTTTTAAAGTATCTCCCTCTTTTGTATACACTGGGCCTGGTCCAGAGCCTGGCACATCATAGGAGCTCAGTTTATATCGTCAACTAAAAGCTAACATTTATTAAATAACAGGCATTCTGCTAATGAAAGAATCAGCCTCCCCAGTTCTTGCAAATAATCAAATAAAATGCAGATACAGTTTTAAAAAATCCACGTATGAGATTTATCTTGTAGATATCTTTGAATTTTCAAGCCAGGGCATATATCCCATGTGGCACTGAAGTTAGTTATGAACATTCAAGTTTCTGGAAGTGCCAGAGAAACCAGTTCACGCTGGCGCCCAGCGAGGAAAGCGTCTCGGTAGCAGCCTGCGACTTGGTGGGATGCTGAGGAAGACCTGCCACCAGGTAGCCGCCGTCTGCCACCATGGCTAAGGGAGACCCCAACAAGCCGAGGGGCAAGATGTCCTCATACACCTTCTTCGTGCAGAAGGTGTACAAGAGGAGCACAAGAAGAAGCACCCAGACTCTTCCGTCAGCTTTTCCGAATTCTCCAAGAAATGTTCGGAGAGATGGAAGACCATGTCCGCCAAGGAAAAGTCCAAGTTTGAAGACATGGCGAAGAGCGACAAAGCTCGCTATGAGAGGGAGATGAAGAATTACGTTCCTCCCAGAGGCGACAAGAAAGGGAAGAAGAAGGATCCCAATGCTCCTAAGAGACCTCCATCTGCCTTCTTCCTGTTTTGCTCTGAACATCGCCCAAAGATCGAAAGCGAGCACCCTGGTTTGTCCATTGGGGATACTGCAAAAAAATTGGGGGAAATGTGGTCTGAACAGTCAGCCAAAGGCAAGCAACCGTATGAACAAAAAGCAGCTAAGCTAAAGGAGAAGTACGAAGAGGATATTGCTGCATACCATGCCAAAGGCAAAAGTGAAGTGGGAAAGAAGGGACCTGGCAGGCCAACAGGCTCAAAAAAGAGGAATGAACCAGAAGATGAGGAGGAGGAGGAAGAGGAAGAGGATGAGGAAGAAGAGGAGGATGAAGATGAAGAATAAAAGGCTGTCCTGTAATGATGCGTGTGGAGTATGTGTGTGCTCAGGCAATTGTTTTGCTAAGAATGTGAATTCAAGTGCAGCTCAACATTAGCTTCAGTATAAAAACTGTACAGATTTTTGTATAGCTGGTAAGATTCTACGTAGAGAAAATACTTTTTTCAAAATGCAGGTTGTCGCTTTTTGAGGGGCTACTACATGCATTTAGATTTTAAGGCTTTTGGATGTTAAATGTTTCTAAATATTTAATGGTTTCTTTAATTTCTTGACTTGTGTATGGTAGCACAGCAAACTCATTGGAATTAGTATTAATAGTACATTTTGGGTTTTTTAGAATGTTGCATTTTTGTTTTATAAAATTTTGTAATAAAATTATGTATATTAAAAAAAAGTTTCTGGAAGTGTGACTTGATTTCAAATAAGTTACCTTTTCATCCTTGTGTGAGACAGAGAAGGGGTGGGTAGTTTTACTGAATTGTAACTAACACAGGGAGAGTAAATCGTGAGTGGTCTCTCATGAGAACAGTCAAAGAGACATGCTCGTGTACCAGTCAGGGTCCCAGCAGGAAGTGGAAGCCACCTTAAATTGGTAGGAAAATTGAGGAGAACTTGACAAAAAGATGACTTACAAAAGTCAGGGTAGGATTTATAGAAACCATTAAGAGAGGAGGTAGTACCCCTGGAGGTAGTACTACAGCTGGGGGTCCTCACTCCCCCTGGTCCTGAAAGATCAGGGGATGAGGAGTTAACCAGAGCCCACAGAGCATGGCGGTAAGGGGCTGTGCCCTTCAGTAGGAGTGCAGCCTACCCATAGCATCTTGGCCAGGAAGAAGGTGGGGGAATGCAAACAGCACCTCCTGCCAGTGCCTTCTGTTGGTGCAACCCAACCGGAAGTCGGGGAATAGGGAGCCCATTAATTTAGTCCCTCAGGGTCAGCATGGCTCAGAGCAAGCTGTGGCAGGTTGAATGTAAGGTACAAGGAGAAGGTGTAAGGTAAAAGAAGATAGAAGGCATAGCTTGCATCCTGTTCACTGAAACCTGCCAGAGGACACAGAAAGCCTGGGAAGTGTGAGAGTCCCATAATGGAATGAGGATATTTACATGGGGGCCTTGGAAGGTCAACCTGGGCAATGTTCTGATGATGAGCAGTATTATGCCCAAAGTCATGGAGCTGCTCAGTGGCAGCAGCTAACCTCAGATCCCAGAGCTCTCGTGAACTGATCGTTGGTTCAGCAAGTATTGGCAAGCACCTCGATGTGCTGAGCACGAGCACCTTAACAGGGAGAGTTTTGGTGCCCTCACTTTCCAAGAGTGCCAGGCTCTATCTGTAGGCTGTCTTTTAATGTAGAGACCCAAGAGGAGGTCCCCAGCCCAGCGGCAGCAGCAGCAGCAGCAGCCACCTCTGCCTCTGGGAGCTCAAATTTATGACCACACCATGACCTTCTGCATCAGCATCTGTGGGGATGGGGGGAGTGTTCAGAAATCTGTGTTTAAACAGCACTCCAGGTCATTCCTATGCAGGCTTAAGCTTGAGAAGCTGTAGCAGATATTACAGACTTTTAGAACATGCAGAAATAAGCTCAGGGCTGTGAGTAACACACGCGCGTGCGCACACACACACGCACACACACATACACTGCAGTTCACACAATTCTTTCTCAACCTTGGTATATTTTCAAATAGCTCTCCAAAATAAGGAAATTGGATTAAAGAAGTGATTTTCTTTTTTTTTTCAGTTTTTTTAACTATATTTTATTGATTATGCCATTACAGTTGTCCCATTTCCCCCCTATATTCCCCACCACCCTGCACACCCCTTCCCACCCACATTCCCCCTCTTTAGTTAATGTCCATGGGTCATATATATAAGTTCTTTGGCTTCTACATTTCCTACACTATTCTTAACCTCCCCCTGTCTATCTTCTACCTACCATTTATGCTTCTTATTCCCTGTACCTTTTACCTCTCTCTCCCCACTTACTGCCCTAATGATAATCCTCCGTGTGATCTCCATTTCTGTGATTCTGTTCCTGTTCTAGTTGTTTGCTTTGTTTGTTTTTGTTTTTGTTTTAGGTTCAGTTGTTGATAACTGT